>JARHVA010000426.1:5162500-5297500 GCA_037957365.1 Torreya grandis | reverse complement strand
AATAAAGGAATTGAATGTTCAATATTGCAAACTAAAATGGAACAAACATATTCATATAAAAGATAGATGAAAACAAACCCCAACAATCTATGTTACTAGCTTTTAATTATTTGAAACCTTTATCTCTTTCACTAATAGAGATATTAGGAAAGAACTCATAACACACATGACCATCATTGAGGTAAGATAAGCTAGACAATTGAAAAACATGAGATAAATTTGATTGACATATATCACAAATAGAAATATAATTTACAAATTTTTCATCTAGGAAAAGAAGCTTATTAAAAAATCCAATAAGACCAAAATTGATGAACTAGACATCAGGATGGCTTTGATATACTCAATTTTAGTTGATGGAAGGATTTGAACTAAATTAGTTTGGAAAATATTTTTGGGTTTATATTCTAAATCAATCTCAATCATCTTGACATGAGGTTTTAAAAAACTCTTATAAGTACTTTTACACAAAAGATTTCCTAACAAATTTATAGTTATTGACTTTGGCTTATACACACTAGAAGGTTTAATATCACGATACTTATAATTTATAAAAGTAACTAATAGAGTTTCCTATGTAATCCTAATCTTTAGAATATTTATTAAATTTTCACCAATTTCAAATACTTCTTCTCTTGGTTCTTATTGATCTAGACTATAAAATCCTTTAGGTTTTACTTCATTAAAGATCTTAAATCTAGAATTATCAATAACATGAGAGAATTCCACCATTGTTTTGTAATATATTTATGTGAATGAAATATTGTATGGGTATATAATGAATACAAAAAATAGAACACCTTATATCAAATAAGAATATAATGGCTTTGATGATCTAAGACATGAATCAAAATACAAGGAAATAAATAAGTTAATATCCTAGTAATAGAATAGATTACTAGACTAGGTTAGATCTTGGGCTTGTTGGTTTGATACCACTCATAGAATTATTCAAGATATTATTCTAAATTATATAAAACCAATAGAGGATATGGTTGAATGGATACATCTTCTTTCTATTAAATAAAATCATATTACATAACTTTTCATTATTTCATTTTTTTTTAATTATCAAGATCCACAAGGGTGAGCTAAGAGCATATGACTTATGAAACTTTACTAAAGACTCAATAAGACTCATGAATAGTAGGTGATATATTCAAAACAATTTACTTAAAAATACCTAGACACTACTAAGTTCCAAGATAAGATATTTTCTAAAATAAAGTGTTCTAATGTGAAGAGTATAAAAAAATGCACTACAAAATTTCTCTAAATTCAAAAGTTATGGCATGTTGAAGAATGAAAACATGAGTTGATAAAAAATACGTAGTGATTTATTATTTTGAAAATAGGGTATTGAAAAAAGACTCATAATTTTTAGGTTCCAAGATACCTAAAGATAAAAAATAAAAAATACCATTTAAAAGTCTAAAAATTTCAAAAAAAAATTACAAAATTGTCCAAGTTGACATCTAGAGTTGGTGGGTGTTAGTTTTGAGGTTGATGAAGATTCATTAAAAAATGGATAGAACTATAAAACTATCATATGGTATTGGGTGTAGTTAGAATGATCTATTTATGTACTAAAGGAGTATCGTAGACCAAAAAATTGGCCTAAGGATATTATTGAGCAGTTTTCCTAAGTTAGATACCAAAGTGGGCAAGTCAAAATAAAAAATGGTGGTGGATTGGAACGATAAAAGGATGATGATTATAGGTATATGGATGGTGGAGGAAGAGGACATGGTAGAGGTAAATGCGCTGTAAAAAAATCTAAAAAAAAAACTAAAACTTGTAAGTTTTAGTGTGCAATAAAATTAAAAACATTAAATTTATTATTTGAATCATAAATATAATCATGTTTTTAATTTTAATTTTAATTTTTATGATTTTATAAAAAAACAAAAAAAAAATGATAATGTATGCAAAAAAAATCCAACCTTCATAAAATGAGCATTGTATATCCATTTCATATAAAACTAAAACTGACTTTTTTGGACATTTTTGATGCAACATAATGGTTGAAATATCTCCATAAGTTTCTAAAATTGGAAAAACTAATAAGTTCCATCTAATGCAACTAAGACATAAAATCCTATAAACCTTGAAGATAAGATAATTCAAAAGATGGAAATCATCTATGCAACAAAGTGAAGCTTAAGAAATATCTAATACCATGTTAGATTTGATGCTAGGACCCATGTTATGTTAATTGATTTTAGGTTATAATATATTTGAATAATAAACATTGAAACTATCACCCATGATATCATATGCATACCTGTGAAACATCTAAAGCAAATACTAATACAAACATTGTCAAGGTAAAATGACTATCAATATATTAAGCTTAAATGTGGAAGAAAGCCAAATGTAGATTGAATATATTTTGTATTTTATTCTTAATGTGAGTAAGGCCTTATCCCAAATATACATTTGAGCTTAATATATTGGTAGTCATTATAGCTTAATAATATATGTCAGTATTTTATTTTTGTTTCACTTGTATACACATGCAATTATAGGTGATAGTTTTGAGAATGATTATTCAAAGATCCTAAGACTTGTATAAATCCACATATCATTGTCATTTAAATAAAATAAATTGTACCACTACATGAAGTAGATCATTTACCTCTTGGTCATCAATTTTATTGGATCCCTTAACCCCTTCTCCTAGTTTGTTTTCTTATTTTTTCTTTGTATTTTAGTCTTCCTAAAATTTTAACGTTAGTTTGCATTCCAATAAGGTCTTAGCTTGAATTAAATAAGTATATAAGTATTTGAGTGAATTTATTATTTAGATACATACATTGGAAAAATGATATCGCATATATTGAACTGTAAAAGAATAATTACATTATTTATAGAAACAACCATGAACCGAGAGCAAAATTATAAGATTAGTAAAAGAGCATATATAATATGATGGTTGTTTTCATGTCATTGATAATAATAAGGATAGGGTTAAAGATATTATTATTGTATTAGACTATTTATTTCCAGCTTTTCAAATAACATGAGTCTAACTGAGGTTGGGCCCTCATAACCAATCCCATTTTTTTATTTTCTTGAAAGGTGATTGAGTATATTAGTGTTTACAAGGAAGGTTAATGATATTTGGATCTATAATAAATTTCAAAAAATTAATCAATATTTTTTAAGGTCATATGCAGAATAAGGCATTCATCAAATTTAATTTAGAAAAAAATATATTTTGACTAGGGACATAGTCTACATAACTAGGAGCATACCATATCTAATTAGGAGTGGGTTCTATATCCAAGAGAATACTAATACATTCTTGGTCTAACCAAAATAATATTAATACACTCTTGTATTTTTTTTACATTATTTTATCATAATTTTTTTCTAATTTTTATCCAAATAAGCCTCTAGACTTGTTTCCACTTGTTTTTAGCTTCCAACAATGTAGATGTATGAGACATTTTGTCCATTTATATAAGAACCCCCCATATTTTTGACTTTGAATCATTTAAATATTTTTATCATACATTTTTAGATTTTCTTATGTTACTATATTCATATAAATTATTCAAATTTATGTTGTGCATATGTATATATAGTTTAGTATTATAGACAATTCATTTTAACCACTTCTATGTCTAAACTGCGTTTGGAATGAATTTTCTTAATTGAATTCAAGTTTAATGAAAAATATCCATTTGGACCAAATTTACCTACACAACTTCAAATTTAACCCAAAATCACATTGATACATCCCTAATTGGGGAAATAGATTATATTACATCATTTATCTTGTATAGTGCATCCTAAATTAAACCAACACTTTATAAGTGTCTTCATAGGCTAATTAAGTGATTAATTTATTAACAAAAAAATTCAAAATTTACCTTTATTATAATTTCCAATTAATTAAAAATGATTAATTATCTTAATCATTCCTCTAATAGGAAATTTCATGGATTTGGAACAACCTATTTTCTTAAATCAAAATTGAATTATGGCCTCACATAGGTGATGTCATAGGGGCAAGTTAATGGAATGAAATGGAGTGTGTGAAAAGTGGATTATGACATGGCCACTTACACACACTCTTACATCTCTTACACATATATTACACACTCTTGACCTCTTACACACTCAAGATGACTAATGCTTTCACCTTTTTCCAATTTTCCTTCCATACTCCAAAAGGTCTTAAATGGCTTATCTTACACACTCCAAAGGTGTAATCATGGATTTTTGAGGGTTGATCCTAAAACCTCCATATTAGGATGAGATTAATGGTCCATATAAATCTAAGGAATATAAAAATAGAACCATCTCACTTCTCATTTCATTAAGCTTCCTAATGTGAACTTACTCTACTAGATTATTCCAATAAGTTTCATCAATTATCTCTCTCTTTCTCATGCCAGACCAAAGACAATACCGAGTGTAGACAAGGAGATGTGCTTCCCCATGTGAGGAATCAATAATGGACATAAAATCCTACATCTACAAGCCAATCTCAAACCATTTTAGACTGATTCTCAATCATATCTTCAAGAGAGGTAAAAGTGTTATTTTTATCCTTCCAATTTGCATTTCATGTTTGATTATCCTAGATCACCCTAAGAATTGGGCTTGAGTAGTTTATGGAGGAGAAAAAATATTATATTCATTCCAATGTGAAATACATTTTAGAGATTCATATTTATATAAGAATACTAGCTCATAATGGTTCTTATAAAATAGGAGAGATAAAACTAAAGTAAATATAATATCTCTCAAATATTACAGGGTAGTAAAAAAATGCCAAGTTTAAAATATCTACATGATTTGCTAACCTAAATAACTCAAAAACCTATCTACAATAAATAACCATATACTAATTAATAATTACAAATAATTATGAGTAATTAAATATTAATCATTTATTTATAATGGTGAATTAATCACCCTAACATTCCCTCCTTAATTTAACATTGTCTCAAGTGAACAGGAGAGAAATTATCTGAATGCCTCAAATTTTTTCCATGCAAGTGATTTAGTAAAAAAATCTACATATTGTTGATTTTTTAGGTAATACTAGAGTTAGATGTTGATTTTATTAACATGTTCATGGATGAAATGAACTTACACCTCAATGTGTTTAGTGCATTCATGAAATACTAGATTGTGAATAAGCTTCACTACTCTTTCATTGTCTACATGAAGAATTGTTGGTTGATCCTGGGGTAATCCAAATCCTTCAAGTATACATTTGAGCCAAATAAATTCATAGATAGATCCTCCTATGATGTGATAATATGATTCTATAGAGGACCTTGAAACATAATTTTTCTTCTTACTCCCCTATGATATTGGTCCAGATCCCAAAAATAACACAAATCTTGAAGTGAATTTCTCATCATCAATGTTTCCTACATGATCTAAATCTGAGTATCTTGTCAAGAAGAAGTTTCATTCTTCTTGTATTCTAATAAAAAATCCATATTTCCTCTAATGTACCTCAATACTCACTTTGCTACTTTCCAGTTACTAATATTAGGCTCTTGCATGAACCTTGAGGGATAACTGATAGCATAATTGATGTCTAGCCTAGTGTAGGTCAAGTAAATGAGACTCCCCATCAACTATCAATATAGAGTTTTATTTAACTGTGGTGATGGATCTACTCAAGACAACTAAAGTTTTATCTACATAGGTGTGGAAATTGGTTTGTTATCCATCATTTGAAATTTATTGATCATTATCCTGACATATTTGAGTTGAGATACAAAAATGTGATTTTCTCTTACCAAACTTCTAAGCCAAGACAATAATGTAGAAGCTTGAGATCTATCATTTTGAATGATCGATTTAGATCTTTTTTTGTTGATTTAATCATCTTCACTAAATTACCAGTGATGACTAGATCATAAACATATACAACTATAATTAATATCTCCCCCCTTGATGTTTGAGGTAGAGATTCAGATCATATGGACTCCTTTCAAATCCATGTTTCAAGATATGTTCATCAATATTGATATACCCTACCCTAGGAGCCTATAAGACCATAAGATGATTTTACAAGTCTAAAAACTTTATCTTCTTTTCATGATATGATAAAACCTTCTATTTGAGTCATGTAGACTTCTTCCTATAATTCCCCATTAAGGAATGCACTTTTCATGTCCATTTGATGGATTTTCCATCCATATTGTGTGGCTAGAGAAAAAATCATCCTGATGATTTTGATCTTTGTTATGGGAGAAAATGTCTCCTCATAGTCAATACCTTCTTTATGAGCATACCCATTCACAGCCAGTCTTGCCTTGTACTTGTCAAGACTACCATCTACTTTGTACTTCATATTGAAGATCCATTTTCATCTAATTAGCTTCTTCCCTAGTGGAAGATCTACAAGCTACCATGTTTTATTTTTAATCAATGAATTATATTTTGCATTCATAACATCTTTTCAAGGTTTCAACTATAAGGCTTCTTAAATTATAGAGGGTTCAATAGATTCAATAATTGTATTCATTAAGGCCAAATTTACCTCACCATGAGTCATACTATGAGTCCTTTGTCTAGTGGTGGATGTGTTTAGAACACCATCCAATTTTGCATCTCTGAGTGTATTTATATACCATTTAAGCATACATTGAGTATTTTTTATGGGTGGTGGAGCTGCAACATTATTCCCATCATCACTACTATATTCATCTAAGAGATTACCATATGCTATATTTTATATGGGATTGATTTATTTATCAGGTACACTTGTAGAAGGATATTCTACTTATTTATTTTCAAAGAATTCAACATCCTTGCTAGTGTATATTTTTATAGATTTTGGATCCATGAGTCTATAGGTAAGTGATTCTTCACTATACCCTAATAACACATATTTTTTGGATTTCATATCAAGTTTAGTCTATTACACTTTGGGAATGTGCATACTTTCTTGGCATCCAAAAACTAGATGTGCTATAGATGGATTTTTCCCTGACTAGGATTCATGTGGATTTTAATCCATCAAGAGATACAATGGGTACTCTATTGAGTATATATACTACTATTTTGATATATTCTACCCAAAATGTGTTTGTCAATCCTAAATAATGTATCATACATCACACCATTTATACAATCATATGATTCCTCTGTTTAATAATTTTATTTTATTGTGGTGTATGCAGAGGTGCCATTTGATGACAAATGCCATTTTCTTGCAAAAATTATTTAAACTCATTACTGGTGAATCCCCCCATGATCTAAGTAGAGGGTTTTGATTTTTTGACTAGATTTTATTTCAACACCCACTTTAAATTTTTTTAAAGTTTTAAAAGCTTGACTCTTTCTTTTCAGACAATAGACCCACATTTTTATAGAATAATGTCAACAAAGACCATGAAGTACTTAAATCTAGTATGGCTAGGTGTCATTGGTCCACATATATTAGTGTGAACTAGATCAAGTTTACCATTGGATCTATAGGTACTTTTCTAAAATGGAACTCTATGTTGATTTGATGCTAAGGAAGCATGATATTTGTTCATATCCTTTTTAAGAGGTGGTAATCCTCTTACCATGTTGTAGTGGTGGAGTTGTCAAGATATCAAAAATTGATGTGGTCAAATATTCTATGCCATAGTTATGTCAAATTTGTGTCCTTTTCTATGAGTTCTTGATTATTTTTCTAAATGTAATCAATTTGAAACATATGGTTCACATTGGATGCTTGTGCAACAATTTTGGTGTTTCTAGATTTGTCTCTAATCAAACATAATTTCTTTCCACCTTTATAGTCAAAGTCAATCTTCAAATTTTGGTCTAAGAGTTGAATCACTAATAAAAAGTTTTTGGTTAAATGAGGTACTTAGATAACATCAATGATTCTACATGTTTGCATGCCTAGGGGTAAGGCAATGTTGCCAAATCTTTACACATTGTATGAGGTATCATCACCCAAAGAAACATGATTTTTGTTGGGTGTGTCCTTCAAAGTGAAAAACCAATATTTTCTAACTACCATGTGTCAGGTTACACCTAAGTCAACATACCATATGTCACTTTATGATGTGTATTAATCATGAATATCTATAGAGTATATGTAGTTAACTTCCTCATCATGTTATTTTTGTTTGAAAATATTGCTTTGTTGCTTTGATTTCTTCTTACAAGTCATTTTTTTATGTCCTTGTGGATTATTAAAAGAGTTAGGTGATGATTTTTGGTTGGTGAACTTTTGACCATTATAATTTCCTTTTTTGAAGGTATTGTACCAACAATCTTTTAGTTCGTGTCCTTGATGACCACAAATAAGACATTGTTTCTATGAATTTCCTACTTGTGAATTCCACCTTAAATTATGTTTTGATGAATATTTGAATAGTTTATTGCCTTTATATTGATGAGAATCTAGTACATGTTCTTCTTGATTGTCATGAGTATTAAAAGACTCTTCTTGTTACAACATATTTACCAATTTTCAAAACTTGGTTTTTATTCTGTGATAATCAAAGTGGTCAAAAAAATACTATATGAGGGTGGTAGTGCTCTCAAGACAATAGGTACAAGAGAGTCATCTGAAACTATCTCACCCAAGGATTGAAGTGATGCCCTTAGAATTATAACATGTCTTAAAAAGGCCTCTACTATTTGTCCTGATCTTAATTTGAGAGAGTGGAGTTGAATTTATATGTGTAGAATAATACTCTCATTTTTGGCCTCATATATAGTTTGAAGCTTATCCCAATCTTCTTAGCTATTTTAGCTTCATGGATGTGTGGTTGAACTTCATCTACTACTCAAAACATGATTATCAACTTAGCCTTTTAATTGGCTTTATCAAACTTACATTGTCAATCAACATCTATTATATGTTGTATGTATGATCCATCTACTACATACCAAATTTATTCAAACTCGAGTTGATTTCTAAGCTTTGTCTTCCAAGCAGAGTAGTTTTCACCTTTGAGAATTTATGAATCTGATAGAAATAATTTTGGATCTTATGCAGCCATTATTAAGACTACGAGTGATGGGTTTGTTCCTTATCACTCTAGGTATATAGGCCTCCCTTTCTATATATCGTCAAACTAATACCAGACCTTTCTTTATATGCACCCTTCTTTTATACCCATTGATATGGAGAATAAGCTTTTCCTTTCTATGTAACCGATGGTACAAGAAAGAGGCATATATGTATGGGAAAGAATAGGATACTTGGTACCTAGATAATACTAAAAAGGGTTCATCAATCACTAACACATACTTAGATGGATTTTCAAATACACACTCGTAACCTCATTATATACTTGGAAATTCCATCTATTAGGATTTACACCTTTCGATTGTAATGACGGGAAGGTTATGAGTATATGTGACTTATTTATCCTCGATGATTTAAAGGGTTGATGCCCAAATGTCATTATTGTAGCTATGTTAGGTGTTATATGTAATAACTCAAGTGTGATGGCATTACTGATAAACATGAGTGAGAGGAATAGCTATGACCGAATACTATGTTGAGTTTAAAAACTCATGATTTTGTGCAATACAATATACAATTTCTTTTAATACAATATGAAAATGAAATTTACAATGCTTACATAAATAAAAATTACTTTTCTATTTTTTTGTGTTTGGGCTCTTTCACCTTTTTTTGGCAAAAAAATCATTTTTTAAAAACTTTGCCTTTTCTTTTAAAAAATTACGGGTTTTTCTGCTAATTTATTTAGTTATCACTAAATTTAGTGATTTACTATATTTGGAGGACTTTACCAAAATTTCTACCAAAAGTATTCTTTTGGGGGATTTGAACCTCCCACCTTTTATTTACAAAAATACCTTCCCACCAACTCACCTATGTAGCATTTCAATCATTAAAAAAGACAAAAGGTATTTAAAAGCAAAAATACTCCTTACCCAATACCATGGGTTGCCTAATAAGTAGTTTTAGAGAAAAAATACATAAAAGGAATAGTAAGTGAAGTGGTTTTGATAATTCAAAAAGTAGTTTTGGGTATATTCACAATAAATAAAATATTCCAAATATGGCATGGTAATCCCTCCAAATATTAACACCACCATATACATGCCCAACTCTCCATGCTTTAGATATATAGATGCCAAGCTTGATAAAGACACCAAGCTTGATAAATTTGAGACCTTTTTTTAAAATTCTAATCTCCTTATGTTTCCACCAATACTCCAATTCCAATATTCAATGCTCTATGTGTTGGGTGTGAGCTATTCAAGCCTCACAGATTCTCAAGCAGACTGCTCACATTTGGCATTTTTATTGACTTAATATTGCCTTATCACATCTTCTAAAGGACCAAATAAATACTAGAATAGATGCCACCACTTATGCAGGTCAATGAAAAGCCTTTTTGAGCACCAAATAAATATGAAACATACTTATACTAACATGTGGGAGTGCACAAGCTTCTCCTCATAGGTGCATAACCTCTTCGGCTTTAGGAAAAGAGAGCTCAAACTTTTCCTTCCTATCTTACAGTTCCATGCTCATCTATCTAAATAGATCTGATACCATTTATGGAGGAACAAAAATATTATATACCTTCCAACATTAAATACATTGTATAGCTTCATATTTATAAATTAATATGAGCTCGTAATAGTTCCTATAAAATAGGAGAGATAAAACTAAAGTAAACATAACATATCCCAAATATTACATGGGAGTAACAAAATGCCAAGTTTAAAATATTTACATGATTTATAACCTAAATAATCATATACTAATTACTAATTACAAATAATAATGAGTAATTAAATATTACTCATTTATTTATAATGGTGAATTAATCACCCTAACATAGTTATGTCTTAATTTTTTTTGAATTATTTCACTAACAATTGATGAATCCATCTTGAATTCTTGATCTACATATTGGCATTCCCAATGGGACCTTTTAAAGGATTAAACACATCCCAAAACATTTTTAGACCCTTGTCATTCTTATAATTCTATCAAGCTAATTCTCCTATTTTTCCTCCAAAAATCCATCAAAACTTGTTTAGGATAAAATGGCCAATTCATAACATTGAATATCTAACTAATGGATCTCTTACCACACAACACTAAAGGAGAGGGTTTAAAATCCTCTATTAAAATAGTATCACATGATAACCCTATCTAGGTATTCTATTTCATAAAATGAAATATAATTGAGTGCTCACCAAAGCTTACGACAAAAAGGGGGATGATTCAAAACAAACAAAACAAGCAAGGGATAAAGGTAGGAAAATGGGGACTATATCATCTAAGGTGGAAGATGGCAATATTATAAAACCTTATAGATACACTAAGTTTAAATTTAGAGTTAATATAAGAAACTATGGATATACTAAACCTATTTCTTGTGATATATATATATATATATATATATATATATATATATATAGATATAGATATGTATATATATATATATATATATATATGTATATATATACATATATACATATATATATATACATATATATATATACATATATATATATATACATATATATATATATATATATATATATATATATATATATACATATGTATATGTATATGTGCGTGTGTGTGTATGTATGTATATGTATGTATACACACACACACATGTATATGTGTGTGTGTGTGTGTGTGTGTGTGTGTGTGTGTGTGTGTGTGTGTGTGTGTGTGTGTGTGTGTGTGTGTGTGTGTGTGTGTGTGTGTGTGTGTGTGTGTGTATGTATGCATGCTTGCATACATACATACATACATACATACATACATACATACATACATACATACATACATACATACATACATACATATATATATATATATATATATATATATATATATATGCATGTATGTATGTATATGTGTGTGTATATACAAATGAAAAGAATAAGAGTTATAAATACTTACCTTTGGATGAACCTATTGAGTCTCAATCTCTCCTTTGGCCAATGGTGCTTCATAAGATAGTTTTGAGGCTTTATAATGATCACAATATATGAAATAAAATCTAGGATCAAATAATCTTCCTAATTTCATCTAATACTTCTCACAAGATAAGCTTCCAAGGTAAACCTTAAGCAATGGCTTCTTTAAATTTTGATTTGGCAAAATTATGAGCTGTAATAATGCAAAAATGAATGTTACTCTTCATTGGAGTCAAGTGAAGTTTTTATTTATAGACAAGGATGGGATGCAACCCTTATGTATTTTTATTCGATAAGGATGACTAGTCATGACCTAATTTTAAAAATTTAATGTTCTACCTCAAACTAGGTTGACCATAGCCAACCTATTTGTGTAACACATGTCATAAATTTTAGCAACTAGGTTGACCATGGTTGAACTAGTATGAAAAGTGGGGTTTTACTTAGATATCTATCTCACTCTCCCTCTCTTTATCCCTTACTATTGAGGGGCCATTTAGAAGATAATTTATTTAGGAGTTAAATAGGTAGGATTTGTAGTGGGTTTAGATAAGATAGAACTAATCAACAATATTGTGAAGCACCAATGGTTTACCCACCCCTTTCCCAATTTACCCTTTAAGGCATGCACTTCAAGAAATTGGAATGTAATAGGCTCCTACAAAAGAGAAAGTATCATCAAAACTTAATTTTAAAAATATTATATGTATATATATGCCCTAATTGAATCTCATCGCATGTCACTAAAGTGTAACATGGGATGGTGTTTTGAGAGAGAACATGGAAATGAACAAAACTAAGATACCAAATTTTAGTAGAAAGTGGAAAATAAATGAAAGGAAATAAGTTTGTATATAAATGAAATTACCATATGCATACCTTGACTTATCTTTATCATTTAATGGTTATTTATTATATTTATAGTCTTGGTCATGGAGGGTGTATTAACTGGATTGGACAAACCCTAAAGATGTAAGCCTAAAGAGGAAAAACAATAAATCACAAAAAAATTAATGTAAATAGTAAATGTTATGAATTAAAAAGGAATTTTGGATATTTGCTTAGCCAATTTGACAACAAATAGGTTATACTTAAAGACAAATGGGAAATATAAAAAATTAAGTAATCAATAATCAAAGGTTGTTAATGATTGAAAAACCTCAATAATTCATCCCAAGTAAGAAAAGTAACAATATATATCAATCTAATGAGTCATAAATGAAATTATTGTAACCAAAATATATGTAATAGAATTAACAATTCAAACTCAAACAAAGATGGGAAAGGTGGAAAAAATAAAATAAATAAGACAAAAGAGGAGTGAAAAAAGGATGGAACTAGGTAATATTTCTTAGTCCAATAAAAAAACAAAGGAAATCTTGGAAAGATAAGGTAATGTTCAAGAGAGTATTTAAGAACAATGTTAATATGCATCTTCTAGTCTAATGATGGATTAACTAAAATGATCATATTATGAACATGTCGGAAATAGATGAATCAATAGGAAGTATAGAAGTGGGAAAAGATTAAGAAAAAAATTGTCTGTTAAGGGGGAAATGAAATGGATAGTGGGGTAAATGAGGGTGGCACCAAGGTGAAAATAAAATCTTTGTTGGAGATAAGACAATCAAATTAGGTTGGAAAGAAAAGGATATTTTAACATTGACAAACCTAGAGGAATCACCCTATCTACATAAATTTGGGTTAATGAGTGAAGTATAGATATCATACCATGAAGGTTGTATTTTCAATAAAATTAAAATGGACCTAACTTACCACAACATGTTCCCCATTCCTTAGGACCCTTTATAGAGTTGTTGATATATTACAAAGATTGGATATTTGTGTGAGAAAGTAGGTGGCACTTAATATATGTTTTTAAGAGTATGAAACTTCATACTACAATATACTAGCCTATCACACACCAATGAAACTTAACTCTATCAAGATTCTATTATGAATTTTGAGCTTCAATTAGGATAGGAGATGTGCCTGATAATAATCACATCTTTTGGTGTGATTTTGAATTTTGAATTTTTATTTTTGATAATTACCTTTTATTGTAATGATTTGGATTTTAATGTTTATGTATTTTTTGTACTCTTCCTCCATATAGACTTGAAATAACCAAACATGAGTTCTAAGAATGATCATCACTAGAGAACTTACACTTGGTGAATATAAAAGAAAAACTCAGAGTGCATGATGTCTAAGACTCATGTACTTACACATTATTGAATATTTTGATCTTAAAACTAACCTTGGTGTTCCCATAATGAGATCAAATAAGGGAGATGATGGAAATAACCATGGAATGATTTAGTTTCCTCAAATCCACCAAAATGTGTAATTTTAACATGGTACAATGATATGTAAGTATGAATTGTCATCATAGGAAATAGTGGATGTGAATGGAGACATGAGAATAGTTTTCCTGAGTTTCATCACAAAATAATATGGTTGATTCTAAGTGTAGGAAAACATAAGTCTCAACTATTGCTTTATCTTTCATGGAAAACACCTTAGATAAGCTTGGTAGGGAAAAACGTTAATAAGAATAAAGATAAAAATGGGTATTTGTAAGGAGGAACTTAATTAAGGTCTTATCATGTAACTCACAAATGAAAATCCAAGAGGCGTACAAATTAATTCAAAAAAGTATTGTAAAATGTTGAATAAGACATGAAAGACTTGAAAGAGATTTTGAAAGTTAACATACAAAAATAACATAGAATTTAAGTGTTTGTGATGAAAGGCTAGGTCTTATTCATGGTCTTATGATGCAAAATCAAAAAATAATAAAATATGTAAATTATTTTAAAAATATAGATAGGCTAAAGGATAAATGATAATAACTAAGGCTGCTGAATTTGATATAATACTACACAACATGAAGCTTTGAAATGAAGAACCTGTAAGAAGTGTTAGTATCACAATATATAAAAAATATATGAAATGCATGTAAGTGTATAATAGAATTTAAATTATAAGTAAAAAATTTAAGCATTATATTTATTTGAAATTTGAGAACTAGTTACTTCTTTGAAAATATGGCCCTGATTGGTTTGCAAGTGGTAGGTACTATGGCCAAGAATGTCTTTGATCAAATAAAGGCCCCAACACATTTGGGAAAAATTTCCTTCTTTATCATGGGTATAATATAATTTAAGAACTAAATCACTAACACTAAAGGTATGTAATTTGACCTTTTCATTATGTGGTTTGGTGATTTAGGCTTTATACTAGTGGTTATGCTACAAAGCACCCATATGGTGCTCACCAAGGAGATATAAGGCATTAAATAAAACTTCATTGAGCTTCTCCTTAGGATTAATTCCATAAAGAGAGATGCATAAAGATAGTATTTACAATTCCAAAGGAAAAATAGCTTAAAATCCATATACCATGTAAAAATAGGTTGCCCTAATCGTAATATAAATTCTAGTGTAGTAATCCCAAATTGTAGGATAAAGCTTGAGATACGAATTAGAACGATAATCTTTAATGGTATTTCATAATATTCTACTAATAATTTTGTTAGTGGTCTTGGCTTGGCCATTACATTGAGAATGATAGGGTGTCAAAAAAATTTGTGTGATTTTGAGTTTGGTACATAGTTGTTTCATGTATTTATTTTTGAAGTACCCACCATTGTCATAAATAATGGTGTGGGGAATTACAAAATGACAAATGATTTTATTAAGTATAAATTACGATATAGTGATACTTGTAACATTGAAAATAGGCATAGCTTAGACCCATTTAGTGAAATATTCAGTGGTCATAATGATGAAGACATGACCATATTGAGATCAAGATAATTTAACAATGAGATATAATCCCCACATAGAAAAGGCCAAGGAGATTCTAAAGTTATAAGTTTGGCTAGATTGGAATTATTGTACTCAACATAACCCCATTCCTTTTTCGAATAGGGACCCACTATATTATGAAAGTTCTAGCCCTTTTTTGAAAATCTTCTTTCATAATAGATTTATATGTTGTGTCTAGCTTATCTAATCTTTAAATATAAATGGACATGTTTTGCTTATTCAGACTAAGATAGTTATACTCTTTGGAAGTTTTATAGATACATAGGTTTTTGGAACATACATAATTTGTAAAAGTCTTGGGCTTCATTGAAATATGTCTTTGAAACTTTTGTTTGGAAGTTGATCTTCAGTATTCTTCGACCCTTTGCACATATGTTAACCTTCATTAGATAAATAGATCTTTGAAAAGTGTTTGGAGGTTTTATTAAAAGTTTTGATTTAGAATTTCTATTTGAATTTTAGTAACTAACATCTATGTTTATTCATAAAAATTGTTCAAAGAAAATGTTTAGAATTTAGTCTTCAACATTCATGTTTATTTGCTCTTCAAAAAAAATCTTCACAACTTTTGCACTTCAGTGAAAGTGTTTAGAGAAATTTTTTAGGATTATGGTATTTGAAACTTTTAACTTTGGTATAAGTTTTTGACATTTACTCTTCGAAGAAAATGTTTGTCATTTGGTATTCGATGTTTACATATTTGACAAAAATGCACAACAAAATCTTTTGGAGAAATCTTTCAAGAACATGCCTTTAGAACCTTCAGTAAAAGTGTTTAGTAAGTGTTCAAAAATTATCCTTCAGAAAAGGCAACCCTCATAGCCTTTACAAAATATGCCCACTATAGGGCTTTGGCACTTTTGTTTGGAAGATTTTTTTGCTTCATAAAAATTTGGGATAACTCTATTTTAATGAAACATCTGACTCCTGATTGCAAAAAGACTCGATGACATTGGTAAATTTAAGTGAAGAGAGTTATAAAATGACATTTGGAAAAATAAAATGATGTGGCATGTTATTCCAAACATTTACAGTGTTTATGTGGCATACCTACCAAAATGAAGTGGAAAAGTTTGAATTAAAAAAGTAAAACAAGTTTAGATACATTGGACATTAATAGCGCATGAAATAAAATTGAATACCAAAAGATCTGTCAATGAATTAAAAAACAAACATCATGCTAATTGATGACAAATGAAATTTGAGATCACTTGCCTCCTTGAAAAAAAGCTTTACCTACCTGCATTTCAATCATGAAGTATATATGAAAAAAATGAGCCACTAAATTAAAGAACCAAAACTCTATCAGTTTAATGAATTAACTATGGCATCTTCATTTCATACATTTAGAGGAGCCATACCACCATCCAAATTATTGATCAAGGACTCAACCGAATACAAAGACATTGTCTTTGATCCAATAATATTCAATAATGAGTATCCCAATTACTCATCATTATGGGACGTAATTCATTAGGTAGATGCACATACTTGTGAGGATAACTTGATACCAACACAAACACAATTGGTTTCACATTTACTCTCTCTTGAGCTATAGGGATTACATTTTCCATCATCCAAGCCTAAGGTTATGCCATGCATAGACTTATTGCAAAACATTTTATTTGTAAGCAAGGTGACTGGGGGCACTTTTTTACACCACCTAGAGCATAAAATAATCATCATCTATATATCAAGAGATGCATTCCATAAGTATTTATCCCTACCTATTCTGGATGTAACATTTGATTTAAACAAAGTGGTAATTTAAAAAAAGAACAACTCAATTGATAAAATATTGATCAAATGGATCATTCTTGGAGAAACCATCATCCTCAAAGAGAAGTATCCAATACCTATAACTAAGTTTTGGATGGGATTATGCATTAGGATGGCCCTCCTAAATTGGTTATATGGATACCCTAGAATTGAATTCCTTCACCTTGAATGGGTTCCACTATTGAATTTACTAATGACCTCAGAGCTAACATTTGCTTTGGGAGAGGTAATTAGTGCTAATCTAAAGGAACAAGTTCTAAAAAAGGACAAGAGGCCTATAGGAGGCCACTATTATATGATTTCATACCTCCTAGATGCTATCTTGGGCACAATATATACATAATGGGTCACTCTAGATCCTAGCTAAAGATTTCATCAAGAACTATATATGTGACTCATAATATTTCATGCATATATACGCTTATACAAGAAACATAACCCAAATTATAGAGGATGTATACCCTAAGGTTTGGAGGGATATTTAAGATTCACCACTACTTAGATTATCTAATGGTATAACTAACACAGTAATGCCCAGATGGGACTACTAGCCATATCCTAACTACACTAAGATCATGGTTGTTGGACATAAGGTTACAACCCTGCATCTCCCAAATCATGTATTAAAAAAATTAGTAGAACATGATATATCCTACCAGCTATGGTGGGGAATTGATGAAGATTTAAAGAATACAAAGAAGAGTACATTCCATGGTTCCCATCTAATGATTGATAAGATGTGTTATGTCAACTAGAATAAATTTTGGGAGGTTGAAAAATTTAAAAAATACTACTCATTAGCCACCATGCCACATAACGAGTGGGGCCCTAATGGTAGAGTTCAAAATCATATTCAAGGCCTTGGCATTCCATACCAAAATGATCCTTATTACCTTGACTTCTTTTTTATTAATGCCAATAGTGATGCCCACATCTTGGAGAGGGCACATACAACTAGATTAGGTGAGGAGCTCCTAAAAATCATCCAAGGAGAGCCCTCAATTTAAATTTCACATGAAAATATTAGGCTCACCCCATTAGGTGGATGGGATTCTATAGGTTTTTAGATCAATATGCCTTCTAAATCATCAGTATAATAGGGGGCTTTCCTAAACATTACACATGGTAATGAAAACTATAAATCAAGAGCATGGGGTGAATGAAGCTCCCAATGTTTCAACTTCTCTTGGGAGAGATGAAGATGAGCCAATTTATATTGACTCTTCAAACTTAGAAGGCCATTCTCACCATGTTGTTACTTTAACTAAAGAGAATGCAAGTGTGGAAGTCTCAACTTGTGATTAGAAATTGGGTTCTAAAAAAGGTTTCAAGTCAAAGTTTTAGTGGTTGCACACTGTAGAGCTCGTCAAGAGATTTCCAATGCTTTTCGTGGTTTGTGAATCTGAGTTTGGGAGCTCCTGTTATGGTCATTTAAAGATTTGTCAAAAAATATCACTTGCAACATGTAGCATGTGTTTCGAGGTAGTTTCGACATCTGGGCCTATCAGAGGTCGACACTTGGAAAATGTTAAAGTTTACAAAAAAAATTTGGTTCAATGACAAGCCACATCATCAATAGTGACTCAAATTGCCACGTCACCTTTTATGCCAAGTGGAGTTAAGTGCCTAAGCTCGTTGGCGGGTCACAGGGTCATATGGTGAATTTTGTGGCATGACAAGCCCTCAAAGGAAAGATCGAGCCCTCGAAGACTGAGCTCAAGCCTGAAGAAAAAGGAGCCTTATGTGGTTGAAGCCATGTGAAAAGAGGGTTGTTGAAGGCTATTTAAAGCCTTATCCTTTCCCAAACGCATTGCATGTTGGATAAAACAAAGACAAATGCACCCAAGAAGAAGTCAAAATGCGCCCAACAAGGAGGAAAACATTTCAAACTTCATGAAAAGTGCACCTAAAAAGGAGGGTGGTAGTTTTGAACCTCTGACTTGCCACCCAAATGGGATAGGCTTTGACCACTTGAGCTATGGAGGTCTAAGTGCTATTAAAGGCACAAATTTCTACTTGAAGTAAATAATTTCTGGACTGTGTTTTTATTTTTAAGAGGCCGACACTTTGTAAAATCTTTGGGAAAGATTGTGTAATGGATTTTTATCCATTTTTTAGCCATAATACATAGTATTAATACTCTATTATATCTGATTTGCACATTGGAGGAGTATATTTCATCCCATTTAGGAGATTTTTAGGACTTTTGAAGCAACTTTGCAAGTGTGAAGACTCGCAGAATTCGAAGGTGTCGGGATTGATTTCAGTTACGATGAAGGTGAATTTTTGCATTGAGATATCAACTTGTAAGAAAGTTGTTTATTGTTTCCAGGTGTTTGAAGTGCCCTTAATGGAAATGGTCCACTCGTTTGGAGAACCTAGAGATGTAGGCATCAATTGTTGAGTCGAACTCTGTTATCACGTTTCATGTTTTGGTAATTGTCATTTTGATACATGATTTTGTTTTAGTTTGCTGATTTGGTTAAATTAATAAATGAACTCATGCAAGTAATCTAAAATCTGACAATTATAACACAACATTATTAAAAACTAGTTTAATTGGTAAATGGAAGTAACAAGTCTTTTGATAATTCCATTCCAACTCAACAATTGAGAACATTTTTTGCCAAAAATTTTGCAAGTTCTTTTGAGTTTTTCAAGAATTTGTTAAGTTTGAGAATTTTCAATATTCGTACTTAAAACTTCACTTTGATTTTATCAGTGGTGTTTATGGATCAAGTTGGTATCAGAGTAGTTAGAAAGTTGGGTTAACTTCTGATTGAGTTTTGACAGTTGCTTTTAGTTTTTGGTTTTTAATATCACTTGATTAGATTGTAGCGTGCAGTTGTGGAATCAATGTGTGTGCAAGAAACCATGGATAAGTTGTCACACCAAGCCAAGAAGGAAGAGCTTGAAAGCATCAATAGCCATATTTAGGATGAGAATGCATTCCTGAGATGCAAGCTCTACTCCCTTGAAGAGCAAATTGCAATTTTAAAATTAGAGCTCAAATCTAAGGATGAGCTCTTGATCAGATTGCAATGTGGTGAGTATGAAAAGGTTAAGCCTTCAACTTTAGATGCAAAGACTATGACTAAGTGCACTGTAAGTTATTCACCACATAAATCATCTACTTCTTCTTTCCATTCAGATTCAAATTCAAGTAATGATGCTTTTGTTAGTTTTGAACAACACACAAAGGGTATAGGATCCAAATTGTTGATGAAAATGGGATTTGATGGAATAGGTCTTGGTTGAGATGGCTAAGGAATTACTAACCCAATACAAGTAGAGCATAGATCTCTTCATGTAGGTTTCAGTTACACTAGTGAGTAGGTGGAAATTAGAGAAACTTCCTCCATGGCTAAAGGAAGACAAGCTTCTAATAGCAAAGGATTGAGGCCACTAGTAAAGCATGTACGGTGTAAGAAGGAAGGTAGAAGAGGTATTGAGATTCCACCTCCTAGTTCCTACACTAGAGTTAGCACTAAATCTTCTGATCCACTTTTTATGTTTAAGAAATTTAGATTTAACATTCAAAAGATAATGTAATCATTTCCATGCACTTTTTGTGGGATACATAACCATAGTGTTGCATTTTGTTGGAAGAGACATGCTTTGCTTAAGCAGATTGCAGGTGTTAAGAACCATTCTCGTCATGGCAAAGCGAGAAGAGGTAAAAGGGAGACCTCACCTAAAAAGGTTGTTTTCACTCATTACCATAAGAGTGGACATCAGATTGATCATTGTTTTAAACTTCAATCATCTTCTCATTCTAGAAATGGTAAAACTAAGATGATTTATCAAACTATTAATAAGGTCAATGAAGTTAAATCAATTCATAAAGATGCTAATGAATCTACTAAGACAATCAATTTCACTAGGAAGAAAGAAATGGTTAAGTGGATTATCACTAAATTCTTTTTGCAAAGCATGGTTAAGAATTCACCTAATAGAATGAATAAGCTTTGATAGATGTAGATTAGAGTTTGTGGGAACACTTCAAGATAGGTTTATCATATGAAGTTTTTCAATTCTCACTTTTTGATAACTCTAAGATTTTGATCT
This sequence comes from Torreya grandis, assembly GCA_037957365.1. NCBI lineage: Eukaryota > Viridiplantae > Streptophyta > Pinopsida > Cupressales > Taxaceae > Torreya > Torreya grandis. Next base: position 5,275,910 of record JARHVA010000426.1, on the reverse strand, counting down.
CCTATTTATGCTGTGTGAGTTGTCTAGAGGACTTGAACTCATTTGATCAGTTGGAGATAATAGTAGAATGCATGTTGTAGGTTGAGTTAATTCCTTACAATACTTATTTGACTGCTATTTTGAATGTATCTTTGACACATGGATGTATAGATTCATTTTTAAGACCCTTTGGGCATGTTTAGATGTTAGGCAACATACATTTTTGGTTGTTTGCATTTGATTAACATATAAGTCCCATACTAGGGCATTGTATTTTAACATGACCACAAAATATATTGTATGTTGTCAGCATTATAAACTTGTCTTGCAGTGACATTGGGAGTTGTTTCAATTTTTGACAATTCACTGCTTTACAAGATGTGACATTTGGGCACGCAGATTGATATGTTGTAATCACTTTTGTGGTTGTAGATTCACTTACTCATGCCTTTGGATTAGGCATTTTTATAGTTTGATTGTGAATCAGTTTAATGTAATTATTTATATCTCTTGTTATGATTGGGTTCTATTTTCATCGATGCAATAGACCAATTTGCAGTTTTAGGGGATATTAGACTTTTGGAGACCAAAAGCCTTCCATTAGGGAGGTGTGATCAAAAATTGGGTTCTGAACAAGGTTTGAAGTCAGAGTTTCAGTGGTGGCACACTGTAGAGCTCATAGAGAGCTTTTTGATGCTTTTCATGATTTTTGAATCTGAGTTTGGGAGCTCCTGTTATGGCCATTTGAAGATTTGTCAAAAAATATCACTTGTGACATGTGGCACGTGTTTCAAGGTAGTTTCAACATCTAGACCTATTAGAGGTCGACACTTGGCAAATGTTAAAGTTTGTAAAAAAAATTGGTTTAATGACAAGCCATGTCATCAATAGTGACTCAGATTGCCATGTCACCTTTTATGCCAAGTGGAGTTAAGTGCCTAAGCTCGTTGGTAGGTCACAAGGTCATATGGCGAGTCTTGTGGCATGGCGAGCCCTCTAAGGAAAGATCGAGCCCTCAAAGACCCAGCTCAAGCCCAAAGAAAAAGGAGCCTTATGTGGCTATAGCCATGTGAAAAGAGGGCTGTTGAAGGCTATTTAAAGCCTTATCCTTTCCCAAATGCATTGCATGTGGGACAAAACAAAGACAAATGTGCCCAAGAAGAAGTCGAAGCGCACCCAAAAAGGAGGAAAACATTTCAATCTTCATGCAAAGCATGCCTAGAAAGGAGGGTGGTAGTTTTAAACCTCTGACCTACCACCCAAAATGGATAGGCTTTGATCGCTTGAGTTGTGGAGGTCTAAGTGCTATTAAAGGCACAAATTTCTACTTGAAGTAAACAATTTTTGGACTATGTTTTTATTTTTAAGAGACTGAGACTTTGTAAAAGCTTTGGGAAAGCTTATGTAATGGATTTTTATCCATTTTTTGGCCATAATACATAGTATTAATACTCTATTATATCCAATTTGCACATTGGAGGAGTATTTCATCCCATTTAGGAAATTTTTAGGACTTTTGAAGCAACTTTGTAGGTGTGAAGACTCGCAAAATTCGAAGGTGCCGGGCTTGATTTCAGTCACAGCGAAGGTAAATTTTTGCATTGAGATATCCACTTGTAGGAAAGTTGTTTATTGTTTCTAGGTGTTTGAAGTGCCCTTAATGGAAATGATCTACTCCTTTGGAGAACCTGGAGATGTGGGCATCAATTGTTGAGCCAAAATCTGTTATCATGTTTTGGTAATTGCCATTTTGCTACATGATTTTGTTTTAGTTTGCTGATTTGGTTTAATTAGTAAATGAACTCATGCAAGTAATCTAAAATCTGACAATTATAACACAATGTTATTAAAAACTAGTTTAATTGGTAAATGGAAGTAACAAGTCTTTTGACAATTCCATTCCAACTCAACAACTGAGAACATTTTTTGCCAAACATTTTGCAAGTTCTTTTGAGTTTTTTGTGAATTTGTTAAGTTTGAGAATTTTTAGTATTCTTACTTAAAACTTCACTTTGAGTTTATCATTGGTGTTTACGGATCAACTTCACACACTCAGAAGGTTTCCCCCACAACAAAAAAGGTGATTATTTGTTATATAGGAAAGCAAGAGCCTAGGGGTCCCCTGTAAGTCTAACTATTGAAGCATCATCTATAAAAGGACCATCAAATTATGAGCAAAAATCTATGGGAGGTGAGTCCATTGATGAAGAAGAGGATATATAGAGATCCAAAGTCTTAAGCCTCTAAGAAACTAAAGGAAAGGCACCACTCTAAGGAGACTAATCAAGTAAGGGTGTAATCCCAATTGTCTTTAAAGTTCCTTTAGTTTTTTCAACTCTAGTTGTATCATTTATATTTCCTATGTTTGTTTGTTCTTCCAATCATATTTATCTCAGTCCTAGTGTTTCCCCTTCCATAGTTGTGCCTACGATATAAATTCTTTACTTTGATCTTAGTGTCCAACCATCCTTGGTTATTATAAAATTAGAAGATGTTTTCTCTATTATAGTTATCTCTACATACTCAATAGTCTCTACTATTCCAATTATGTCCTCAACATCCATTCCCCCCACTTCTACTATGGTTACCTCAACCACTACCTCAACAACCCCTAGGACTAAAAATGTATCATCTAAGAAAGTCAGGGGACATTGACAAGTTTGTCACTATGTGTGACATCTAATCAATTAGGCTTACAAATGCCTTCTTCTAGTTCTTCCCAAACTACCACTGTAATATCATCAAAGAAGCATGGAAAAAAGAAGCAAGTATATACAATCCACCTATTACCCCAATATGGTGGTGTGGATTTGTCTAAGATAATTTGGCCTTCCCTTCCAAACCTATTACATGAAAAGGCTTTAAAATAATCTTTAGGGGATTTATTGGTTGAAACTATAACCTAGGACACTCAACCAACTGACTCAACTGGTTATCTCAGAGTGGGCAATAAATTTTGAATCTCAATACTCTCAAAGGCCAAAATTTGCAATCATAGAGTTGTTCATAGTAATATCAATTTTTTAAAAATCCATAAGGAGTATCCAAAGCAAGAATAAAATAAATATTGAATATGATGTTGGAAGGGGGATGATCCTAGAAGAAAGACAGGATGTTTTCTCCCTATTAAAGAGGAAGAATAGGAGACTAGGGTGGTCTCCCTATAATGAGGATTTTAGATCCTATTTTGAAACATAAAAGGATGCTTTGAACAAGCTCTATGAAGGAATATAACAAGTAAGGAAAGATGTAAAATAAGAATTAGAGTAGGTTAGGGAACAATAACAAAATGTCCATGTTCCTATGAAAATTGAAACATATGTGCAAAGTGAAAATTTGATACTATACAACATTTTGGATTCCATTGATTTAATGAGGGATGAATTAGCCCCTTAAATCATTTAAGAAATTAATTTTTTTAATTATTTAAAGGAAGATGAGAATAAAATAAAATTACTTGTTCTCTACATAATGAATAAGTCATATAGCCATCTTAATTTTATGGCACCATTGGAGGCTTCAAATGCTCTCAACTTGGTTGTTATCTAGACATAAGAAGTGAGGGAATGGGTGAAAACTACATAAGTAATAATGAATAAGTATACGTGGCATGAAAACCTCATTTTGCAAATTTTGAAAGAGTTAAAGCTTCACAAACAAGGACTCTACAGGTAAACTAATAAGTAGAGTTAGTTTTGACTAGCTTATCTAACAAGCCTCATCTAACTTCAAGTAGAATCTTAAAGGATTAGCATTAGAGGATATTGAATCTAAATTTAACTTTGCATGAAATAAAGTCACAATAGTGGAGATATTTTAGATCATCTTTAGGATCACTAAATCCAAAAATGCATGCCTAATAGAGTAGAAAAGAAAGGTAAATAGAATCCTAATTTTGAACATAGACATCATAAAATACTAGAATGATGTTGAATTTAAGTATTTTTAGGAATTGGAGGATAGGAAGAAAGATAATACTCTAGATACCACTTCAATTCCATCCACTAGCTCAGTATCACCAACCACTTCAGTGCCTCCTACAATGACAAGTATATCCATGAAATTACCTAGTGTAAATAAGACTTAGTTATTTAAGGCTATTTTTAATGTAATATTTCATATATGATTAATAAAAGTAATTATAGTTCATTTACACTTATTGTATGCATGTAATAGTTATCTTGGCTAATCTGTAAGCACGAACATGCTACATAGCATCATGTAAGAAAAAATATTTTTGACATAGTTGCAATTAACTATAATTCTACATGCAGATTTGGAATTAAAATTAGAATTGAATTTATAATTAATAGATGTAACTTTGAGTTTTCATGAACTTAGAGGATAAGGCAACACTTTCCCAAGTCTATTTATACATGTAATCCCTCATTTCAAAGGGTCAAAAATTTATCAATACAGGAAGAAGTCATTTTTATTGTCATGCAACTATGTGGATGTATTTTATTTTCATTTATATGTGATTAAGGTTTTATTTCCTTTGGTTGTTTTAATTCATTAATTTTTAAGTGTGCAAAATTTATAGAGAATTCCTTTTGTTATCATTGATATCTACTAATTTTAGATGTACAAAAGCTATTGAATAATTATCAAGTATTACTATTTTTAAGAAATTAGTTGACTATTAATTTTCCAAGCATGAATGAGTGTTTTCCTTTGATATAGTATTCTAGGTGTGAGCCATAGCTTCCATAAATACATTTTTGGTCTAAGTTGTAATATCCTGAGTAAGGGTGTGTAAGAAATTATCTAAAAGGAGCAACCTTTAGTTGAGATCCTTAAATTTCTTATACCATTTCTTACTACACTACCTAACTATGTTTGTTTGTAAGTGTGCAATAATTACAAGCAATAAACATTAGTTATAGAAACACTTGTCCATGAAGAAACCAACCTAGGAAGTGATCCCTTGAAACCATAGAGCCTTCTTTTTTGCTCTACCCTTCCCTCTTTTTTGAAGTTTATTTGATTGAAATCTACCCATGTTAGAATAGTTTTCATCCACCCATTCAACCCAACTAGGTTTTAATTTATTTATTAGGATTTATTTCACTAAAATCACACCTAATTAAAAAATTGCATGCTCAACTTGCTATTCCACCACTAGGTTGTTTAACCCATACCTGAAACTCATACCCTAGAATGGAGTTAACCTCCATTAAGATCCTAAAATGTTAGAGGATATCTCATTAAATTGAAGGATGTGCACAAAAACCACATTAATAAGAAAAAAACTAATATTAGAAGGAGGGCCACTTGTGTGCCTTCTCTATTGAGAGGTTATCCTCTATGTTTGAGTTGTACTCAAGACACCCAAGAGAGTTACCAAGTCTATGGCCAAAGCCATTATTTTGGTTTCACCTTTGTTAGTACATCTATGGACTAGATTTGTATATGTTATTATCAATATACCTCAAGACAGGACACCTCTAGCAATAAATATTCACCCCATTAATCATCTTATGGACCAACCATATTGGATAGTTAGATCTATTATTGCCATCCTATGGGATGTTCATAATTTAACAAAGAATCCTAATAATAATCTACCTTCTTTCTCCCCTTCAAGAGGAAGAAATATGAAAGAACATATCAAGTCTTTTAAGGTTGATTTGAGGCTAATGAATGTTATTGATGAAGATGTTACATGCAGGTTTTTCCTATTTACATTGAAGGATGTTGCCTATGATTGATACCTCAATCTTTAAGATAATGAAATTACCTCTTGCAATGCATGTCAAAACAATTTTATTTCCTAATTTGGATAAGTTACCAACCTTGGCCTAGTGTATCAACATTTCACCAGTATGAAAATGGATCCTAATGAGCCAATTTGGGATTTTAACATAAGATTTCATAAGATGTACAACTAGTTGAGTCTAACATATAGATCAAATGAAATTTTAGAATTTTATATGTACAAGAACACCTTATATCCAATCATTGTAGTGTTCCTATGAAGATCTAATACTGCCAACACTTTAGCATTAGCATATGAATAAGTTATCAATATTGATAGATAATTAAATCTTCAAGTAGTTGACAAGATAAGGTTATGGTGGTTCTAGAGGATGGTTTATGAATCAACATATATCTTATGTATGTTATAGATGTGGAGAAGAAGGGAAAATAGTATTTGAGTCTCAAAACTATCAAGATCAAGAAAGGAGGCAAGAAGATTGCCCAAGAATAAGTCTAGTTGAGGTTGAAATAAAAGAGCTAAATATTGAAGTTGCACCAACAAATGTTGGAGAGAATATCATGATGAGAAGAACCATGATCACTCCAAGGAATGACCAAGTGAAGAATAAATAAGGTGGTGATGCATGGATAAAATCAAATATTTTTTGAACAAGATGTACTTCCAGTGGAAAGGTATGCAAAGTAATTATAGATGGTGGTAGTTGTGAAAATATGGTTTCTAAAGAAATGATAGAGAAACTAAATTTGTAATATGAAAAACATCCTAATATTTATCAGATTTATGGTTTAATAAAGGGAATGAAGTTATAGTAGATAAAAGGTGTTTAATCAAGTTTTCTATAGGAAAAAGTTATAATGACGAAATATGGTGTGATGTTATTCTGATGGATGCATGCCATGTGTTATTGAGGAGACCATGGCAGTTTGATAGGAAAGTAGTTCATGATGGAGCAAATAACACATAAACTTTTTGGAAAGGTGGTACAAAGGTAGTTTTGTTACCTCTTAAAGAGGAAGAGAAGATAGAAAGCATGCCAAGATATGAAGATGATAGATTATTGTTATATATTAGTAGTAAAGAATGAAGACATAGAAATGGTGCCAATACCAACATAAGAATTAAGAGTTTTGAAATAATATGTAGATGTTATGCCGGATGAGTTATTAGATGGTTTACCATCGAAGAGAGATATTCAACATCACATTGATTTGATTCTAGGATCAGCTCTACCCAATCAAGCAACTTATAAGATGAGCCCAAAAAAACATGTAAAATTAAATAAATAGGTTACTGTATTGCTAAGAAAGAAGGTGATAAGTGAGAATATGAGTCCATGTGCAACACTAGAGTTTTTAACTCCAAATAAATATAGAGGATGGAGAATGTGTGTGGATAGTAGAGCAATTAACAAAATTACAATAAAGTACATGCTTCCTATACCTCATTTAGATAATATGATGGATGTGATTGTAGGAGCAAAATATTTTACCAAGATTGATCTAAGGAGTGGTTATTATCATATTTTAATTTGTGAAGGATATGAGTAAAAAAATACATTCAAGACTAGGAATGACTTAAATGAGTGGATGGTGATGCCATTCAGATTGTCTAATGCACCTAACACATTTATGAGGGTGATGAATATAGTGTTATGATAATATATTGGTAAGTTTATGGTTATTTATTTTGATACTTATTAAGATAAATAAGAACACTTACAACATTTGAGAATGGTAATGGATTTGTTAAGAAAGGAGAAGTTGTATGTAAATTTGAAGAAGTGCAGGTTTATGAAGAATAGTTTGGTATTTTTGGGATTTGTAGTTTTAGCAGATGGTGTGAAAATGAATGAAGAAAAGATAAATGAAATTTTTGAGTGGCCTATTCAAAAAAGCATTATAGAGTTAAGAATTTTCCATGGTTTAGCAACTTTTTACAAAAAATTCATTAAAATTTTTAGTAGTATTGTGGCACCAATAACTGATTGCATGAGAGGGAAAGAATTTACATGAACTAGAGTAGCCACAGAAAGTTTTGGATTTTTGAAGAAGAAGATTACAAAAAGACCAATTTTAGCATTACTGGATTTTAGCAAAGTGTTTAAGGTTGATTGTGATGCTTCATTTGTGGAAATTGGTGTTGTGCTAAGTCAAGAAGGAAAGCCAATAACATATTTAGTGTGAAATTAAATGAGGTAAGAAAAAAGTATTATACTTATGGTGTTGAAATTTATGTAATTATATAATAATTAAGACATTAGAGGCATTATTTGGTGCCTAAGAAGTTTATACTATTTATATAACATGAGGCTTTGAAGTATGTGAATAAACAAAATAAGTTGAATAGTAGGCATGCAAAGTGGGTTTCTTTCTTATACAGGTATACTTTTGTGTTGAATCATAAATCAGGAAAGCAAAATTAGGTAGTTGATGCATTGAGTAGGAGGGTAGAAATATTAACTAATATGGTGAGTGAATTATTTGGATTGAAGCTATCAAATAATTATATGATATTGATCCATATTTTGGCAAGATAGTTGAACAATACATGAATCCATTAATAGGTGGGATAGATATTATTTATGATGAATATCTTATACAGGAAGGTTATCTCTTCAAAGGGAAACAATTATGCATTCCAATTGGGTCTCTATTAGATAATATAATAAGAGAATTACATACTAGTGGTTTGGCTAGACATTTTGGTAAGATGAAGATAATAGCTTTGGTGGAGGAAAAGCATTTTTGGCCAAAGATGAAGAGAGATGTGACAATGTATGTTTCAAGGTGCATAATATGTTAGGTGGCTAAAGGATATGCACAAAATACTAGACTATACATGCCATTATTGGCTCTAAGAGGACTAGGGACATATTTGAGTATGGATTCTGTGTTGGGATTGATAAACACACATAGAAGTAATGATTCAATTTTTGTTGTTGTAGACATATTTTCTAAAATGGTTTATTTCATTAGATTTAAGAAAACTAATGATGCCACTAGAATTGTAGAATTATTTTTTAAGGATATTGTGAGATTGCATGGTGTTCCAAAAACTATTACTTTAGATAGGAACACACAATTTCTAAGTCATTAAATATAAATCAATTTTGAGTTATTGTTTCATATCTTGGCCTATTGATAATTTTATTGTCTTGATAGTTTTTATGTTCATTATCTAGTATCAAGTGCCTCATGATAACAAAAATGTTCCTACATTCAATTAGAATCAATTATATGCATTGCCTCCTCTAATGCATTAGACACCAAATTAGAATCATGATTATATGAACAAACATGTATAGATGAATGGTTATCGATAGAACTAGAATTCAATTCCATCCAATACTAAAGTTACACATGGTGTTTATTTTACCAAATCAAAACTATATTTTATACAAAGAATGGTCTAAACATTTATAAATGACTTATTGAACATGTAAAATAAGATGGGTAATGTTACTTGTTATAATAATAACCAAAATTATAGGTTTCAAAGATATAATAGACCTTTCAATTAGTTTGTAAATAACACTAACAATAGTAGCCCAATAAATTATTAGAAATCAATATAATATAAAAAACTTTGGCCAATTGGTGTAGAATTCATAATACATCACAACATGGTGAACTTGAATGTGTGGAATTTTTTGTAGTGTTTGAGATATTTCAAAGTGATATGGTAAGACAAGATTTGATAAACAACCCACTCGAGTTCCACCCTAAATCTAGTTCCTCAAAAACTACCATGGTATTTGAAATGCATGACACTTATTTCCCATGCAAGGATGATAATGAACCAAGTGATAACTTTGATGAATTACATGCCTTCTAGTCATATCAAAATGGAAATTACAATCTAAGGAATAAACAACCCTTCATAATGTCTACTCCTTCAAACAATATCATTGTTCCACTGAATCCAAGGCTTGGAAATAATCCACCTCCCCCAAAAGGGAATGAATGACCCCATAATAAGGAGGAATAAATAAAAGGAGGATATAATATTATTAAAGATATGAATAGGATTAAAGACAACATCACTCTTCATGAATTGACTTAGATCATTAAACAAAAGGAGCTCTTTTGGAGGTCTATTAAAAGAAAATCAACTGTATAAAAGACAAAGGTTACTCATACAAATGTTTATACAAGATTAAGACATAAGTTCTTCCTTTCTTATTGACTATTAATTTCTTTCAAAAAAAATTAGTTGATTCTATAGAATTGGATACTGTGATGTCAACTTACATTTTTCAAAAACTTGGATTGAATCCAAGCCCATCAAAGAGGATAATTTCACAACTAAATAAGACAATGGTGCCTATAATTGGATAAATGAATGATGTACACATTCAAGTATCATGAAATCCATTTATTTGATGACTATTGACATCCTTTTAGTATATATCATGAAAGGATATGAACTCCTTCTCAATATATACTAGTTTGAAATGTTGAATGGAAATGTATTAACAAACTTCTCTCATATTTGGTTACCATAGAGAGGTATTATAACCTCGATTCAAATCAATCGAGAACCAATAATGAAGCACCCCATTATTTAATTCAATATTAATAATGAAGAGGTAAGTTAAAAATCTCTTAACCTTGGGATTTATACCTTTACCACAAAGTATGAGGTGAAGGAACCAAAAGTCTAGGGACCTTCCTAGTTATGGATGCTCCATTTTGATGGTGCAATATCCAAGTAGGGATTAGGCAATGGTATTGAATTGTTGGATATAAAAGGTAATAAATAACTAAAAACATTCATATTACAATACCCTCATACCAACAAAAAATTGGAGTATTAGGCACTAATTTTGGGATTGCATTTTACTCTAAAAATTATGTCAAATAGCTACTAATATATGGACATTTGGAACTGGTAATCAATTAGGTTAAGAATAAATACCAATGTATGCTATCATAATTTAAGAGGTAAAAATATATATCTTGTTATTTAATTGAGTACTTTGAGGCCTTCAATATAATGGTTGTTCCTAGATTTAAAAAAATTAAGTTGTTAACTCACTGGCTGCTTTAACTGCCAACTTGGCACCACTATAAAAGTTTAAGGTACATAGATTTTCTATTGAGATAGTACCTTGTCCATCTATTCATAAAAATGTGGAAAATTTCAAAGTTTTTGATGATGACCAGTAGATATTCCAATTGTTAACTAATTTAGGAGAATTTAAGTCTCAAATCATTGATGACAAGGAGATTAGTTGCCTATGCCAAAAGTAATTAGGAGAATAAGGAACCATTTAGTTGGAATAAAATTGCCTTCCCTTAGAAATGGTTATTTTGGAAAGAAAATTTGATTTGAATCCTCAAGCACAACAACAAAGACAACCAAAATTATGAATATAAGTTCAAGGAGAATTTAGGAGATGAGTATGATTAGTTCTACATTAACATTGGCCTCAACTACACTCCAAAAGAAAGATAAAGGGTAAAGAATTAACTCATCCATTATAAAGATGTGATTTTATAGACATATGAAGACTTGAAGGTTTTTAACCCAATGGTCATCACCCATACAATCCTGCTAAATTCATACCATAAACCATTTAGGTAAAGAAAAAGGCTGGTAAATCCTATCATAGAGCCTCTTAATTAGAAATAAGTGGAAAAATTGTTGAAAACAAAAATAGTTTTTACTGTTAGACATTTTACCTAGGTATCTAACTTAGTTCTAATTAGGAAGAAAAATGGGAAAATTAGATTTTGTGTTGATTTCAAAAACTTGAATAAGGCTTCTAAGAAAGACAATTATCCTTTACCTTCCTTGGATGAGATGATCCATTTAGTAAGTGTTTAAGGGATGATGTTCTTCTTGGATGGATTTTTAGGATATAATTAGGTGTTGTTGAATTTGAGGATAGAATGAAGTTTGCATTCACTATAAAATATGGTTCTTATGCATACAAGAGGATGCTATTTGGCCTAATTAATGTAGGAGTTACCTTTTAGTGAGACATGAATCATGCATTCCAAGGGATAATAGGTAAATTTATAATCATCTACATGGATAACCTCACTATTTTTTCAAAGATTAGAACTGATCATGTGGGCCACCTAAAATCAATCTTTGAAAGATGTAGAAGGTTTGGCATCTCACTAAGCCCCAAGAAGATCATATTTTGCATCATTGAAGGTAATCCCTTGGGTCACATCATCACCAAAGAAGTAAATATAATCAAACTAGATAAAATTCAAGGGATATCAAAGATTTCATTCCCAAATAACAAGAAAGAGCTTAAATATATCTTTGGGAAGACAAATTTCAAGAGAAAATTTATCTCAGGCTTTACAGAAATCTTTAGACCTATGAATGCAATGCTCAAGTAGGATGCTAAAGTATAATGGATAGTATAGACCTAAAAGTCTTTTCAAGACATTAAGGATGTAATATATTATGCCCCTTATGCTAATAAGTCCAAAATTCACTAAATATTTCTTCTTGTATTCATTCATAGCAGAACATACCATTGACATTGCACTTACCCAGAATAAAAATGAATTAAACATTCTATTGCATTCATGAGCACAAACTTGAGGAAATTAGAGCTCAGGTATTTCATGATAGATAAGCAAATAATTACCCTTATTAAAGTAATAAATAAATTTTGATGGTACATATTGAGGAATAAGAAAATCACCATTATGCTAGACCTTGCGATCAATCTCACTTTGGGGTAAAATGAATTGGGAAAATACAGAAGAAAATGGATGAAAAAATTATAGTATTTTGACATAGAAATCAAACCTGCCGATATTGTTAGAGATAAAGGCATCATTTATCTTATGACTAAGCCTAACCCACACATCACCATCAAGGAGGTTTGTGAAATCCAAGTATCTAGAGGATATTGGTATACTAATATTATTCAATATTTAATCATAAGTACTTGTTCCTTGAAACTCAATAGAGAATAGAAGAGAGCTTTGAGGTTCAAAGCTACTCATTACATGATTAGAAAGGGGATTTTATATAGAATAAATTATGAAGGCATCTATCTAAGATGTGTATCATGAGAATAAGCTCAAGAAATTATGGAAAACTTACACCAAAAGATAGGTAGTGTTCATCCATCTAGAAACACCATGGCCCATAAAATATTTATAATGGGTTATTATTGGCCAATAGTATTTAAGGATGTTCATGTTCATATAACAACAAGCCATTAATGCCAAATATTAGAAAAAATAGAGGTAAATGCAACAATTACATTACATCCTATTATTTAAGGAAAGTCATTCACCTAATGGGGCTTAGAATTCATTGATGTTACTAACCCCAACTCTTCAACTTGCTACAAATTTGTACTCACTGTCATATATTATTTCCCCTGATGGAATAAACTAGTAGCTACAAGGCATTATAAACACAAAATTTAATCAAATTTATAAAAAAAAAAACATCACAACTAGATTTGGTACCCCCATTTCTCTAGTTTGTGATAATGGGCCAACATTCCAATTAATTGAACTCACTGAATGGGCCCATGATAATCAAATCACCATCATGTCATATTCCAACCATTACCCATAAATAAATGGGATGGATGAATCAACAAAAAAAAATATCATTGACACCATTAAAAATTCAAGAACAAATAAACTTATAGATTAGCATAATCTACTAAAATATGCACTATGGGATGATCAAACAAGATATAAGTAGGCCCTCAAAGCTTCACCTTACTTGTTGGTATATGGATGACAACTAGTTTTCCCAAACATGCTTAACTTACCAACATATCAATTTATCTAAGAATACATGGAACCTAGTGAAAAAGTGAAGTCTTTATTACTAAACATAATAAATATGAAAGATTTAAGGATTGAAGATTTACAAAATTTCATTAAACATCAGGACATAGTCAAAAGGTGGTTTGATAGAAGAGAAAAATTTAAAGCATTCAAAATATCTGACTTGGTGCTTCTATGAGATAAATACCATGAACATAAAGGATAGAATGACAAGTTTACCCAACTTTGTATTGGACCTTATCAAATTTTAGATATCCTAAGTAATAATTCTTTCTATTTGAGGGACCTCAATGGATAATTTTTTAAACACTACGTTATGGATATACCATCTAGAGATGTTCTTGAGTAACAAGTGTTGTGGTAAAGGTGGGTATTAGAAATATTACTAAGAATATAAATTTGAAAGTAATAAAATGAATAATATTACCTTGTAAAGTAGAGAAAACTAAAAATCTAAGACAAAAGATTTGATGAGTGGGGAAACCATCAAACGGTGAAAAAATCCCACAATCTAGTATTAAGAAGCTTGCAATAATAAACTCTAAGTTTAATGGCATGCATAAGCTTAGAATAAGAATAACATTATGTCAAGAAAACATCAATGATGCAAGATCAAGACTTAAAATAACAAGAATGAGTTATAAGTTGAGAATGTTTTTAGAATGAGAGAGGTGAGATCTTAATATAGAGCTAAAAGAGAAGAGGAGTTATATGTGCAAGATTAAGCATGTGTTGCATTTGAACTTAATCCTCTTACAAGTGAAGGGGATATATGTGCTATGTGGAGGGAGAGGATTTACATGTAAAAAAATTTAAATATAACAAGTATAATAGGGATATGAGTGACACCTCATAAAGTTATGAATAAAATGTAGTTATAAATATAATAAATACACATAATTAAGACTTAGGAAAACTTATAAATCTAGGAATGAACCAAATAAAGTTTTTTCTCTAACACTCCTCCTTAAAATTAATTTAGAGTTACAAAAGTGGAGAGAACCTTTGCAAACAAAGAAGGGAGTTGAAATTACATAATACTCCTCATTAATATAAATTTCCTTCAAGAGGAATTATAAAAGATATTAAGAGAAGAAATAATAGAAAGTGTTGCCAAAAGTCGTAATGAAGAAATGTGATTACCAAGAATATCCAAGATTCTTTTTTGGATAAGGTGGTCAATCTATCATAGAACAAAAATCAACCAAAAGGAGTAATCATCCATAAAACCCTGTAAATTAAGTGAGCTAACACCAATATTTCAAGTTAAATAACCATTATGCTAAAAATACAATCTACAGATATAATGTAATAAAAGTAGATGTAAAAAAAGGTAAATGGAGTAAAGACAAATTAAATTATAAACATAAAAAAGTTTAGCCTCAAAATTGATAAATAAAACATATATCCTTTGCAATAAAAATTAAGGAATGCATACAAGATTTGAGTTAATAAAAATAGAGACAAAGAAGATGTGTCACTTTCAAAAGATATTATGTATGAAACATTAGAAGAATTATCATAAAAATATATATCAAAGTATTTAAAAAATTTATTTTGTTTAGAAATTCAAATAGTATTACCCTTAGAGGTAGGAGATTTAGTTATTTTCCAACAATGTAAAGTATCATTCATGGATTTACCATAAGTTTTAAATGGGTATAATTTCCAACATTTAGATGTACTATGCCTATATTTTTCATAATGCATACAAGGTTTAACATTTATAACCAAAACATGAACATTAAAAGTAGTATAATCAAAAGAAGTTGCATTATAAGTCCTTCGATGTGGATGATGATAAGATTTTAAATGTGCATTAGAAGAATTTGAATCATTAAAATTGAGACCTTTATAATTCACATTGGAAGTAGGAAAAATAGGTTTGAGAATACCATTTATGCACTAACCAAGTGCACCACTGGAATAACTCATACTATGTATAATTTTTAAACCAGGGTTGGTAGAAGTATCCAAATGAGTTTTAGGTGTTTGAGAAGCACAAGCAGTTTCATCAACATTATAGATATGAACATTAACAAAAGACTCAAATTTATCTTTTAGAGCATCCAAAGAAAATTGCATAGTTGCCATTTTTCATTAAAAGAGTTGTGTAAAATAGTTAAAGTGTCACTATGACATAAATTTATTATTTAACCATAGGAATATCATCATTTTTTGAAGCAATTATTTGCATGCACTTATTAAAAGCCAAAAATATGGTTAATTGAAAAGCCATAAAAAGAATGTTTAAACAAAGAAGTGATGATTACTTTTCAAATTATATAAAGCTTATAAAAAATTACAACAAAATAGTATTACCAATTTAGTCCCACAAGATTAAAAAAAAGGATTTTAACAATTAATTTAATAATAATAATTATTATTGATTAAAGCATAACCATTTATCACCAATGGTAAAGGTAAAATATTTTAAACATATGAATTGGCAAAAAAAGGGCCTCTTTAGAGCAAAATCCAAGGCATAAAAAAATTAAAGTTCTTTTTAAGTGAAAAACTTTGTTTTTGGTGTTTTAAAAAAAATATTTTACGAGAATTCCATTTTAAGTGTAAAAAATGATGTGTTTTTATGATTTGAAAAACTTTGACCAAAAAATAAATAAGTATTTATATAAAAAGGTAATGGCACAATTTACCAAAGAAATTATATCCTAAAAAAGACTTGTGTTAGAAAATTTCAACCATAATACAAATTAGCTTGAGTTGAAAAAAAGCCTAATTTTGTTTTATGACATGTATTGAAATAAAAAAAAATGATAAAGACAAATAAAACACTTATTAAGTAAAATATTTACTCATAACATTAAGATGCCAAGTGGAATTTGTACACACCAAGAAAACTAGAAAAAAACTTTTTTTTAACAATTAACACCTATTTTGACTTGTTTAGGTGGCGCATTAGAGGTAATCATTTGAAAACAATAAAATAATCAAAGAGTTTTTTAAAAGAATAAACAAATTAGAAATTAATAGAGAATGTAGAATTAATATCAAAAAAAACAAAAACAAAATGCCATTCAAAGGAATAAAGGAATGCCAAGTTAGAATCACTGCATCATATTGTAAAAAAAATGTAGGTAATAGAAGAAATAAAGTGCAAGTTTTAATAACATGTAGTCCAAAAATTATTAATAGAATATGTATTTCCAAAAATCTTGAATGAACACATGAATATTGATATGTATTTAAATAGTAGAATATTATAGAACTTTCTTTTAGAACCCTGCAAAGAGAGGTTAGAAGGGAGGGAAAACTTCAGTCCACTTTCAAATCTTATAAAAGCTTTTCAAATATCAACATTAAAAATCGTTAGATCTGATACCATATTGAAAATATTTCCAAGAACCACAAGTTAAAAGTAAGAAAATGAATAATATTACCTTGTAAAGCAGAGTAAATCATAAATCTAAGACAAAAGATTTGATAAGTGAGCAAAACTGTCGAATGATGAAAAATACCACAATATAATCTTAAAAAGCTTGAAATAATGAACTTCAAGTATAATATCATGTAGAAGCTTAGGATAAGAATGTCATTATGCCAAGAGAGCATCAATGATGCAAGAGCAAGACTTAGAACAACAAGAATGAGTTATGAATTGAGAGTGTTTTTGGAATAAGAGAGGTGAGGTCTTAATATAGAGCTAGGGTAAATATTAGCGATGCATATTTTGAATTCACAAAAATTCCAATTTTTAGATTTTGGTTTTGGTGATTTTTTAGGTTTGGTAAATGGGACCAGATCATCAAAATTTTATAGATATAAATTAGTTTTTGGGTCATCTTGCCAATTATTTATAGAATTATATTAGAATGTAATTTAATTCACCACATATATATACCCCCACCCTTGATATCAAACAAGGAAACCAACAAAATCCAAACTGAGGAACTAGATGATGACACCAAATAGTGAATGCCAAAAGTGTCAATCAGAGGAGATGAATGCCAGTGCTGAATGAAAACACCTCTGAATCTTGATATTTCCAAATGAAAGTGTTGAATGATAGGTCAAATGGTAGTGCTAAATGGAATTGCAAGAACATTAACTAGGTTTAAAGCTTAAGGGCATGGGAAGAAGAAAGGAAAACAAAAAAAATCAAGGACTATATTCCCAAACCCTACTAAAACTAGGTGCAAAAGAATAAGGAAAACAAAATTTGAAATCTTGAAAGATAGAACCATTAAATGTACCTCACCTATTGAAGGATATCAAATTGAATTTCAATGGAATATATAAACAAAATATTGCATGTGCACCTTTACATTTGCCTAGCTATCCTATAGAAACATGAAGTTCACATTTTGTTAAAGGAGAGATTTTTGAATATGAAGAGAAATCAAATTTACAATGGGTTTATAAAGGGAATTTATATTCCATGTGTTAGGATTAAGAAAAAATGATGGTGCATCTTCTGCAAGTATTGCCTTTGTTTTAAAAATAAGCTAATACAAAAAAGATTAAATCAGGAACTAGTGAAGCTGCCTCTGGTAACCATGTCATGGATCTATTGGATAGCTTCAAAATCCATCTAAAATCATATGAGCTAGATAAAAAAATGGCTGAGAATATCTATTATGAAGATGTAGGGTGCAATTTAGATGACAGAGATAATGAACAATAAGAGATGGCAATTAAACAATGATCTGATAATAAAAGAGATGAAACCCTTGGTGACATAAAGATTTAACTACTGCATGAAATTCAAGATTAATGACCACCATATAGACTGATCTTAATCATGGATTCCATGCAATAATTCAATATTTATGTCACTAAGGGTTTCATCTTTTTTATTGACTGATCATTGTTCAATTACCATCTCTTGTTCATTATCCCTATCATCTAAATCATGCCCCACAGCTTCATAATAGACATTCTCAACCATTTTTTTAGCTAACCCATATGATTCCAAATGGATTTTGAAGCTATCAAATGGATTCACGAGATTGATTACCAGAGGTATCTTGACTAATTCTTGATTTAATCTTTTTCATATCATCTTGTCTAAAACAATGACAATACTTGCAGAGGTGGCACTATCATTTTTGTTAATTCCTGACACATGGAATCTAAATTCTACTTATGAACCCCTTATAAATTTGATTTCTCTTCATATTCAGAAATCTCTCCTTGAACAATGTGAACTTATTATTTCTATAGGATATAGCCAGCCAAATCTATAATAGGGCATTAAGACACAAAATTACATTTCAAAATCCAATCATTGTGTTGTGTATGCATCTAGTAGTGGCTACTTGTTGTACAATATTCAAACTATATGGGTTTAAATTATGGAAATTTATTCAAAAACATATTTTATTACATTGGTGAATTGTTATGGGTTGGGCTGAGGGCTGATGAGGAATCAATTGTGCCAAATGAGGGCTAAGGGCATATTTATAGGACCATAGAGGTGATCAGGCAATCAAACATTAAATTGGCCATACTAGTAACCCTTCAGCTTGACCATAGGCATCTGACATAACCATTCAATGTAGCTATTTATTAGATTCATTCATCTCAACTGTGTGGTAAAATTATTCAACACAGTCATTCGATAGATCCATTCAACACCATCATTTGGTAGATCTATTTGGTTGATCTGTTTAGTAGAGCCTTTTGATGAATGCCTTTGGTGTAACAAAATGGTTGTGTGACAAACATAAAAAATAAAAATAAATATCTTCAAAGCCTATAAATTTGCTAAGGTTGTAAATCAAATTTGCCTAAACAAATCTAAAGGGGTTTCAAATATGGGATCTTAAAATTTACCCTATATAGAGATAAGAGAGAAGAAGATTTATATGTGAAAGATTGGGCATGTGTGACATGTGGTCCTAATCCTCTTACAAGTTGAGAGGATTTGTGTGCCATGTGGGGGGAGAGGAGTTACATATAAGTAACTTCAAATCTAACAAGTGGACTACGGAGATGAGTGACACCTCATAAAGGTAGGAATAAAGTGTATTTATAAATATAATAAATATACATAACTAAGACTTATAAAAAACCTATAACCCTAAGAAAGACACAAATAAGGTTAATTATTTAATAGTAGAAGTATAATATATTTACTTCTTTTATAGATAAATACACTACTTTCATAGTTAGATTTACTACTTTCATAGTTAGCTCCCCTACTTCCTAAGTTACTGCTTCATGTTTTCAGCATTTTGCTTTCCTTAGTTTAGTTCCCTAATTTATAGATTATATGTTTTTTTTTTCATGTCAATATGATTGACTTCCCTTAGTATGCGTAATAAAGTATCCAATCCATTAGACTTCCTATACATGTTCAAAATCAACAAAATTAATCTAGGGGAAAGGGTCCCAAAATAAAGGACTAATGTGGGAAGGACATCAAGAAAAGTAAAACAATTGGTCCACTTTCAGGTTTTACATTATTGTGTTTAAAATTTTCAAAATTCAAGTATGCAATATAAAATTAATCATTTTCATGCTACCATTGAATGTTTATATCAGGCAGATATAGGTTTTTATCATTACTACATACAAATTTAGAAAGTTTTCTCAATTTCACTGGATTAAATGCATCTCTCATGATAATACTTAGTTGAGGTAATAACCATTGATACAGATGTAGATGGCAAGGATAATCTAGTAAAATTATGCCCTCATATATACTAGCTCACTATTGTTTTATGTTCTCCCTCTTACAATAATATTCTAAAATAAAAAGTAACAAAATAAGGATCAATGTATCCTAAAAAGAGTGATCCATCAAACCTAAATAAAATCTAAAAGTGATCAAAGGCTCAAATGATAAAATAATACCAATGTATCATGCATCATGTAAAAATACAAAGGAGGAAAAAAAGGAACCAAAGCTATCTTTATCAGGCTATAGATGTCTGGCTAAAAGAAAAGTAACACTTTAACTTCCATAGTTTTAAATATGTTTCCAAATAAACCAAAATTAAACCTATAGTTATCCCAAGTCTTTGCTAAAATACTCACAACAAAGGTAAAAGTAAATCACTTACTCATGCATAGATCTAGGATATGATCAAGGCAAGTATGTTGTATGTTATTGTGAGGAGTCTATTTTATTTCTCTAATTCAATTATTCTTTTTTGAAATGGTTCACATTTGATTTGAAATTGTTAAACAAAGGTTATAGGTTATCAAATACTCGAGAGTATTGCCCCTTTAAGTCACCATTTTTTTACCAAACATATCTCCATTCCTTTTTTCGAATAGGGACCCACTATATTTGAATAGGTCTAGCCCTATTTTAAAAATCTTCTTTCATAAGAGATTTATATGTTGCACCTAACTTATCTATTCAGTAAACATAAATAGACATGTTTTGCTTATTTGGACTAACCTATTAATACTCTTTAAATGTTTTTGCATATACACAAGTTTTTGGAACATACATAATTTATAAAAGTCTCAAACTTCACTAAAATAGGTATTTAGAACTTTTGTTCAAAAATTGATCTTAGGCATTCCTCAACCCTTCGCACCTATGTTAACCTTCATAAGAAATAGATCTTTAAAAAGTGTTTAGAGTTTTTATTTAGAGGTTTGATTTGGAGGTTTGATTTATAATTTATATTCAAATTTTATTATTTAACATCTATGTTCATTCAATAAAAGTGTTTGGATAAAATGTTTAGAATTTGGTCTTTGACATTTGTGTTCATTTTCTCTTCAAAAATGTTATTCATAACTTTTGCACTTCAGTGAAAGTGTTCAGAGAAAATGTTTAGGATTATGTTCTTTGTAAATTTTATCTTTGGTAAAAGGGTTTGACATTTACTCTTTGGATAAAATGTTTGGTATTTTGTATTTGCAATTACATCTTCAAGAAAAATGCACAATAAAATATTTCAAATAACTCTTTTGGGACCAAGTATTTGGAACCTTCGATAGAAGTGTTCAAAACTTTTGATTCATAACTTATCTATTGAAAAAGACACCTTCCACATGTCTTCATAAATTTTGTTCAAAATATTTGTTCACTTTTCAAGAATTTAGGTTAACTCTATTTTAATGCAACATCTGACTCATGATAATCAAAAGCCTCCATAACATAGGTAAATTTAAGTGAAATGAGAGACATAATGGCACTTAGAAAAAGACAATGATGTGTCATTATTTATAACATCTACAATGTCTACATGGCATACCCACCAAGATGAAGTGACAAAGTTTGAATTAAACAAGCGACGAAAGTTTAGAGATGTTGAAAATTAATGGTGCATGAACTAGAATTGAATGCCAAAATCCATATAAATGAATTTAAAATAAACATCATGATCATTAATCATAAATGAACTTTAAGCTCACTTGCCTCCTTGAGAATAATCCCAAGCTACATGTATTTGAATCATGAAGTGCATACGAAAGAGTTGAGTCACAAAATTGAAGACCAGAACTCTATCAACTCAATGAATTGACTATGTCATCTTCATCTAAGACATTCAGATAAGACCTTCCACCATCCAAATTCTTGATAAAGGACTCAATTGAATATAAAGACAAAATATTTGATCTAACAATATTTAATAATGAGTATCCTACTTACTCAATATTATTGGACATAATTCATTAGGTGGTTGCACATACTTGTGAGGAAAACTTAACACCAAAACAAGGACAATTAGTTACATATTTATTCCATCTCAAGCATCAAGGATTACATTTTGTATCAACCAATATTGAGATAATGCCATGCATAGACCTATTGCAATACCTTTTATTTATAGACAAGGTGATTGGGGATGCTTTCTTACACCACCTAGAGTACAAAACCATCACTGCCTGTATCTTAGAAGACACATTATAGAGGTACTTATCCCTACATATTGAAGATGTAACATATGATTTTAAAAAACTAGTAACTTATAAAAATAACAATTCAATTGATAAAACATGTAAATGGATCATTCATGGAGAGACCATTGTCCTCAAATAAAAGCAATCAATACCTGTAACTAAGTTATAGATGGGATTCCACATTGGGATGGCCCTCTTGAATTGGTGATATGGATACCCTAATATTTAATTAATTCACCTTGAATTCATTCCACTAATATATTTACAAATGACCTCAGAGCTAACATTTACTCTAGGAAAGGTAATCAGTTCTAAGCTATTGGAACAAGTTTTGTGTAAGGATAAGAGGCCTATGAGAGGTCATTTTTATATGATGTCATACCTCCTAGATGATGTCTCAGGTAAATTATATATGCATAATAGGTCACTCTGGATCCCATCTATAGATTTCATCAAGAACTATATATATGACTCTTACTCTTTCATCCATACATATGCCTATACCAAAAACATAACCTAAATTTTAGATGTTATATACCCTTAGGTTTAGAGGGATATTCATCAGTCACCACTACCCAAAGTATCTAAGATCATAGATGACACATTGATGCCCAGGGGAGACTACTAATTATATCCTAACTATACCATGATCATGTTTGTTGGCCATAAGGTTACACCCCTATAACTCCCCAAGCATGTAACATAAAAATTAATAAATTAGAAGATATACTATCAGCTATGGTATGGAATTGATGAATATTTGAAGAATAAAAAGAAGAGTGAATTCCATGGACTGCATCTAATTATTGGTAATATGTGTTGCATCAACCATAAACACTTTTGGGAGGTTGGTAGATTCAGATAATACTACTCATTAGCCACCCTACCACATAGAGATTGGGACCCTCATGGTAGAGTTAAAAATCATATTCAAGGCCTTGGTATTCCATACCAACATGATCCTTATAACCATGAATTCTTTTTTATTAATTCCAAGAGTGATGCCCATGTCTTGGAGAGGGCACATACAATTAGATTGGGTGAGGAAATCTTAAAAATTATCTAAGGAGAGCCCTCAATTTTAGTTATGGATGCACATATTAGGATCCCCTAATCAAATGGATAGATTAATAGTTAAATAGGCCTTCCCAATCATCAATGGAATAGGGGGACCTTCCTAGACATTACCTATGGTAATGAAAACTATAAATCAAGATCATGCAATGACTAAAGCTCCCAACATTTCAACTCCACTTGGGAGAGATGAAGATGAGCCAATTTATATTGACTCTTTAGGATCAAAAGTCCATGATCATCTTTCTGATACTTCAACTAAAGAGACTATAAGTGTTTAAGTCTTAACTTTACCCACTCAAGAGGCTTCCCCCATAACAAAAAAGGTGATTATTTGTTATAAGTGAAAACTAAGAGCCCAAGCCCCCCTATAAGTCCAACTATTGAAGCATCATCTATATAATGACCATCAAGGCAAGATAAAAAATCTATGGGAGGTGAGTTCACTAATGAAGAGGAGTGTATACATAGAGCTAAAATTTTAAGCGTCTAAAAAACTAAAGGAAAGGTACCACTCTAAGAAGACCAATTAGGTGAGGGTGTAATCTCAACTATCTCTATAGTTATTTTAGTTTTTACAACTCCAATTGTATTATTTGTATCTCCTATGTATGTTTGTTATTTATATCCTATTTCTCTTAGTCCCAGTGTTTCCCCTTCCTTAGTTATGCCTAAGGTAGAAATTGTTTCTTCTAATCCTAGTGTCCAACCATCCTTGGTTATTTTAAAAGTAGATGTTTCCTCTACTCCTATCTCTACATCCTCAATAATCTTTACTATTTCAATTATGTTCTCAACATCCTTTCCCCCTAATTCTAATGTGGTTACCTCTACTAGTACCTCAAAAACCCCTAATAATAAAAAAATATCATCAAAGAAAGCCAAGGGAGCATTGGTATGTTTATAGCTACATGTGTGATCCACTCAATTAGGCTTGCCAATGCCTTCTTCTAGTTCTTCCCAAAATACTAATAGGGTATAATCAAAGAAAGCTAGGAAGAAGAAGGAATTATATATAGTCCACCCATTTCCCCAAAATTATGGTGTGTATTGATCTAAGATAATTTGGCCTCCCATTTTAGACCCATTACATTCAGAGGCTTTGAAATAATCTTCAAGGGATTTGTTGGTTGAGACTACAACCCAGGACACTCAACCAACTGACTCAACTTAACTACTAATCCCATAGTGGGTAGATTTAGAATCTTAAGCCTCTCCAAGGACAAACCTTACAATCATAGAACTACCCATAGTAAGCTCAATTTTGACAAATCCACAGGGAGTATCTAGAGAGTGAAGAAAAGAAAGATTGAAGATGATGTTAGAATGGGGATGATCTTAGAAGAAAGATAAGATGTTTTCTCCCTATCAAAGAGGAAGAATAAGAGACTAGGGTAGTCTCCTTTTAATGAGGATTTTATATCCTATTTTTAGACACAAAATGATGCTTTATTCAAGATCCATGAAGGAAAAAACAAGCAAGGAGAGAGATAGAATAAGAATTAGGTAGGTTAGAGAATTAAAAAAAACCATCCATATTCCCGTGCAAATTGAAATGGATGTACAAAGTGAATCTTAGAGACTATACAACATTATGGATGTCATTGATTCAATGAGGGTTGAATTATCTGCTCAAATTATTGAAGTAGATAAATTATTTAATTCTTTATAGGAAGATGAGAATAAACTGAAATTCCTTGTTCTCTACACAATGAATAAGGCCTATAATCATCTTAGTTTAACGACACCATTAGAGGCTTCAAATGACCTCAACCTGGTTGTCATTAAAACACAAGAAGCAAGGGAATGGGTGAAAGTTTTATAATTAATAATGCCTAAGTATATAGAGCATGAAAACCTCAATTTTCAAATTCTAGAGGAGTTAAAGCTTTCACAAGCAAGGGACTCTAAAGGTAAACTAACAAGTAGAGTCAATTTTAAATAGATTATCCAACAAGCCTCAACCAAATTATAGAAAAATATTCAAGGATTAGTATTAGAGAGATTTAAGATGAATTTAATTTTACACAAAATAAAGTCACAAAAGTGGATATTTTCCAGATCAACTTTAGGATCACTAAAGTCAAACATGCATGCCTAATAGAGTAAACAAGCATGGTACATAGACCCCAAATTTTCAACATGGACATCATAAGATACCAACATGATGTCAGATTTAATTATTCTTAGGAATTAAAGGTTAGGAAGAAATCTAAGACTCCATCTACCACTTCAGTTCCAACCAATTGCTTAGTACCATCAACCACTTTAGTGTCTCCTATAACGACAAGTATATCCTTGAAATCACCAAGTGTAAATAAGCCTTAGTTATAGAAGGCTATTTTTTTATGTAATATTATATATATGATTAATAAATTTAATTATAGTTAACTTACACTTAGCATATGCATGTAATAGTTATCCTGGGCAGTTTATAAGCATGCACATGTTGCATGGCATCATGCATGCAAACTTATTTTTAACACAATTGTAATTAACTATAATTCTACATGTAGTTTTAACATTAAAATAAAAACTAAATTTATAATTATTAAATGGAACTTTGAGTTTTCATGAACTTAGAGGATGAGATGACCCATTCCAAAGTCTATTTATTCATGTAATCCCTCATTTCAAAGGATCACAAATTTATCAATATAGGAAGAAGTCATTTTGATTGTCATGAAATTGTTTGGATGTATTTTCATTCCATTTATATGTGATTAAGGTTTTATTTCCTTTGGTTATTTTATTTTATTGATTTCAAGTATGCAAAATCTATGAATAAATCATTTTGTTATCATTGATATTTGATGATTTTAGATGTGTATAAGCTACTAAATAGTTATCAAGTGTTATTGATTTTAAACAATCAATTTATTGTCTTAATTTTATATGTGTGAAATTGTGTTTCCATTTAATATATTATTCTAGGTATGAGCCATATTTTCCATAGGTACCTTTTTGGTCTAATTTGTAATCTCTTGAGTAAGGGTGTGCAAAAACAACTATAAAAGGATCAACTTTCAGTTAAGACCCTTAAGTTTCCTATATCATTTCTTCTTAGACTACCTAACTTTATTTTTATATAAGCATGCAATAACTACAATTATCAATCATTAGTTCTAAAAACACTTGTTCATAAAGAAACTAACCTAACAAGTAATCCCTTGAAACCATAAAGCCTTCTTTTTTACTATACCCTTCCCTCTTTTTGAAGTTTCTTTGATTGAATTCTACACATGTTATAATAGTTTCCATCCATTAATTCAATCCAACTAGGTTTTAATTTTTTATTAAGATTCATTTCACTAAAAACATACCCAATTAACAATGTGCATTCTTAGCTTGTTATTCCAACACTAGGTTGTTTAATCCATACCTGCAACTCGTGCCTTGGAGTAGAGTTAACCTTCATTGAGATCCTAAAATGTTATAGGATACCTAATTAAATATGACAATGTGCATAAGACCCACATCAATAGGAATGGAAAAGATCATCATTAAGTTGGTAGGGATTAAATTTTTTAACAAATATGATATCATATTTTTTGAAGAGTAGGCTAAAAATATCCCATGTGGAGGTATTTATAGGTAGTATCATGTCTGCTATAATAACCACCATAATTTACCCCATGTGCTTGCTTATGAAGAAAAGTGACTTCTTCTTTAATGATAAAATAAAGTAGGGTGCTTTTAGCATTGTGATAGGATATGGTGTCATAGCATAAGACATATTTTTCATGCCTATTTAAAAATTTAGGTCTTTTCTCAAGATTCAATGTCAAGAGGATAAGTATGATGTTTAGTAAATTGATTGATATTATTGTACCACTAGATTTGATAAGTAGAGACAGCCTCAATATGGAAGATAAGAGAGGATTTGGTGGTTTGTAATGAGTAAGGTGATTTATGAATGTGGATAAGAAATTATGAATCATGAAGGGTTTGATGAAGGTGAAAAAGAGAAGCAGATGAATCCATTGAATCAACTATATCATTTTGCTCTCTTAGGATTGGTTAAATAGTGAAAAACTTGAATTATTTAGAAAGTGTGGTGGTTATTTGATTATAGGTGATAATATTTTCACTTTTGCATTGATAGTCACCATTGACTTGTTGAAAAATGAGTTAGGAATCACCTAAATCATGTATATATGGGATGTACAAATTTATGGTGGCTTTCATGCCTAAAAGAGATCTTCATACTCAGCCATGTTATTAGTGACATTAAATCTTAATTGAAAATCAAGAGGCATGATTTTACTATGAAGATTAGCTAAAAAACATCTTACCCTAGTGACTTAAATACTTTTGCCTCCATATAAATTAAGTGTCCAAGTGTCTTCATGAAAATTTATTGTTACTTCTAGTAATTATTAATGATGAATTTAGATTTGGGCTTAAGGATTGGAGAGTTGAGCTCATCAAGGTTGTTTAACTCAAGATTAGATTTAAATTGATGAAAGTAATCTTTAGTGAAGTATCTTTAGTGAGACCCTTAATGTAAAGGATTGCTTCATTAGGAAGGGTACCGTGAAGGTTAGAAGTGGCTAGTATAAGATACACATCAAGTTGATTAGTGATAATTTATCCTTTAACTAATTGTTTCATGATGATTAAAAAATCAAATTCAATCAAGATAACCAACCATTTGCTAATTTTATCACCGGGTAGGAAATATTTATAAAATAAGCAATAAAGAGGATAAGAATGGATGATGACATAAGTAGTTTGATAAAGCATGTAATGGCAATGATTTTAAGTTGAAAAAGATATTAAAAGACAATCAAGTTTGACATTGGTATAACATGTCTTCTAATCCATTAAGGCATAGCTAATGTAATATATGGCATATACATGACTTGTATTATCTTGTTGATCACCCCAACTAATATAAGTGTACCATATGAGAGGATGATCATTGGAAGGTGGTCTGAGACTGTGAGGGTGTATTGATTATTCATTCATGTTGTCAAATGATTTTTGACATGAATCAGTCCATTATAAAGTGAAAGCTTTCTTAAGGAGTGAGTTAACCAAATGGATATAGTAACCCAACTCAAGAACAAATCATTGAACTACATTGATTTTTCCAAGATAGGTATGGATATCTAAAATAGATTGAGTAATATAATATTAATAATTAATTTGATTTTAGTTAGATCAACATCAATGCTGCATAAGTAAATTAATAAACCTAATAGCTTACCTAAAGTGATATTAAAAACACATTTATAAGGTTTGAATCAAACCTTGTATTTGATGAGATGATCAAAAATGACATTAAGATTGTGAAAATGATTATTGTGTTACTTAGATTTGGTGATAAGATCATCTACATAAATTTTAACTATTTTATGAATGAGATCATGATATATATGGGTCATTTCCCATTGATAAGTGGTACCGACTTTTTTAATAGAAAAGGAAATTTTAATGTAGTAATATGTACCTCTTTAGTGGTAAAAGTGGTTTTATGTTGATACTTGGGTGTGATATGAATTTGACTGTATTTTGATAAACCATCTATAAGATATAACATTTTTTAACCACTATTGTTTTAAACAAGGGTGTCAATTTATGGTAAACTAAAATTATCTTTGGGACATGTTAAATTAAGATTGTGAAAGCATATACAAATTTGAATAACCATGGTGAATTTTTTGCACATAGGAAAAATATTAGATACCCATTCAGATTAATCTATAGGTTTTATGAAATTAGCATCCAAAAGATTTATGATCTCTTTATGACATAAGGTAGAAATCTCGAGAGGAAATTTATGTTTCTTTTGACATGTAGGTTTGACATCATGATAGGTGATAATATTATGGACCATGATGCTAGGATCAATAATAAGCATATCTTCATGTGACCATGAAAATTATTATTGATATTTATCAAATAAGAGGCTAAAATTATTATTATCCTCAAGACAAAGTTCTATATAAATGAGAATAAGGATAGGGCTGTTAGTGGTTCCATAATTGATGTAAATGATTTAATCAATAAGCATGACATTTCTATCTTGTAAATGATGTGAAATAGGAGGCAAATTGAAAACATGATGTGTTTTAGGATTGAAAATAGAGACAAAATTGTTGAAACAAGGAAGTGTATGCTATAAATAACCAAGCTTATGATGTTGATAGGGAAGTTGAGATTATATAACATGAAGTAGTTATAGAATAGATTAATCAA
The DNA here is from genome assembly GCA_037957365.1 of Torreya grandis. Classification (NCBI taxonomy): domain Eukaryota; kingdom Viridiplantae; phylum Streptophyta; class Pinopsida; order Cupressales; family Taxaceae; genus Torreya; species Torreya grandis. The sequence continues at coordinate 5,246,318 of JARHVA010000426.1, read as the reverse complement.
TAGGGAATGTGTGTAAAGGTTCATAATATTCAACATCAACCTCAAGATACAAAATTTTATTTGCATGTTTATCAATCTCAGACTGTATTTGTCGAATAGTAATGGCTTATGCATGTAAGGTGACTTATAGAAGTGAAGGTATAGGTACTAGTTGAGGTGAATCGATAGAAGGAATATTATAAAGATTATTATTTTTTATGTAGATAGATTTATGAAAAAAGAAAAGGATGGAATATATCCAATTGATTGATACCATATATCATAGATTATGAAAGAATATTTTGAATAAGTTAGATTATGTAAGATTGATCAATTTTTTTGACAACCTAGAGAGTATCTATCAAATATACATTAATAATTTGGACATAGCCTTCAGGGTATGATTCACCATTAGAGGATATATTAATTACATGGACATCATGATTGAAGGAATGCATCTTTGCTAATGTATTTTGATGAAACATGACCTCTAGGTCTTTATATTGAGATTGAGCCATGATGTAAGTATCATCATAAGCTAGAGATATAACGCGTGTTAGTTTATATAGGAACATTTATGGTTGAGACACCCATATTAATAAAAGTACATGGAGACATGGATAATGGATATTGAAAGAGTCTAGCCACCCCATATTAATTATAATAAAAATCATCCTCAATGTAATATACTTCATGTGAATTGCATGGGGGAGGATTGTCATTAGCATAGTATATTAATAGAATGGTTTGATCTTGTAGAAGTAGATAAGGAGAGATATATTCCATTATATAGGGAGGTAAGCAAGTGGTATTACAAATGTTTTGTAATTCATTAGGTTCATCATCATTTTAATCTATGAGAGTTACACGTATATTTGGATTCATATTAATAAATTTAAGAAGAGGAGGACTATTGATATTATAAATTATTAGGAAATGATATTGAGATTTGGGATTTGGAAGTTGGATTCTCTAATGATTAGGATTAGCTTTATGTTTGTAATGTTTCCAATTATGTATGAATCTGATGTATTCGATACCCAAAGATACAATAAATCTCATGTGATGAGTCCATGGATGAATTGAAATAATGTTGTAAGAAAAAGGAAGATCAAGAACCATTATCTTGGTGTGAATGGTTTTGGATCCATTGGTAAGATGGCCAAATGCAACCAAGTGGTTTTTGGTTAGTTTTATCAAATCCACGACATGTGAGTCAAGTTTTTTTGATATTTTATTTGGAATATATGATTTTTTGAATTAGCAAAAGATAATAAACATTAATGCCAAATCCTTTATCTACTAAGACTTTTTGAAATAAATTATTGTTGATTCCAATTTTGATGAACACGGTGGATCATTGGCTCGAAAAATTATTTCTTCATTGATCATGTCATCCTCAGAACACTCAATAAAAGGTTTTATAGAGGTGATTGTGTAGATGAAATGTACCTTTATGGGAAGGGGAGTTTCATAATTATAAGGATAAACCTTAGTATCAATAGATGAAGGCTCTTTGATGTCTTGAAATTATTGCATAAGGAACTTGTGGTGGTATGGAGAATTCCTTATTGATTCCATGAGGTGTATATTTTAGGGCATTGAATTTAGATGTTCTAATAAATTCCATTGAGGTTTGGAAGAAGTATGAGTGCAAGATTTAGGTGGAATAGATGAAGTGGGATTTATGGTAGGTTGAGGGTCCATTGGTGGAGGTGGTTCTTCACTAGTGGATGGTTTGGACATTGATGGATTAGTAGTAGTGTCTTTAAGAGGCTAATCATTGAGAGATGGATTCTTAGGTTTTGTAATAGGGTATTTTTTAGTACGCTTCTAGTGATAGTTGACCTTGGACATATTAATATATTGAGGATTGGTATAAGATCGATCATAATCACCATCAATAACACACATTTTCAATATAATGTTATGTATTATGATTGGAGGAAGGCTTTTTAGTGTGTTTGGATGAATTATGATTTTGAGAGGCTTTAACGTATTAAAAATGACAAGCTTTGACCATAGCCTCATGATCAAAAGTGTTTCCTAACATGAAATGTAATGCAAATTTGGGGAGAGTGAAACATGTCTCATGGAAATGCCTAATGTCATCATGAAACTATAAAAATGTGTTAGGGTCATATCATGTTAGAGGGAAACCATTGGTGTAAGTGAAAGGTTTATATGTGGAAAACAACTTCCTCATTTTTACCATGCTTAATGGTGGGTGCAAGGGAGTTGGAATGTCTAATTTGGCTTGTCCACTTTTGGTTATTGGAGGCTTAGTTTGAGGATTAGTACTATAAGTACATTTTTTAAGTGTGAAAATACTCTTTCAAAATATTATGGGAATGTTTGAATTGATTCATCAATAAATATTATTGTTTAGCCCAATTGAAGGCATCTTCCAAAGTTTGAGGATAAAATATTTAAACTTTGTATTAAAGAGGGGATATGAGAGAAATAATGAAGATATTGAAAAGGTTGTCATATCTCATGCTATTTACATCGTTGTGTGCCAATGATTTCCAAAATTTGATGAAGTCATAAGTTGATTCATTGTGTAATTTATTAACATTGATGAAATGGATAAGGTTATTATTTGAAATATCATTATATATAATTATTTCACTAGAGCATTGAAAAGATCATCTAGTTTCCATATAAAATGTTGAGGAAGTTGATTGTACCATTCAAAAGCATATCCCATCAATGTTTAGTGGTATAGGAAATGTTGGGTGAATATTTTGTCACCAGATAACTGATGGGAAAAATATATGTTTCAACCACAACGTAGGGAGATTTATCAACCAAAATGTGTAGGTTTACCACATCAGGATGGGACAAATCTCTCCTCTCATCAATGGGAGGTTCCTTACGACTATAAGGTGCTATATACTATATATATAATCTAAAAATAACACTCAGGGGTAGGACAACACCATCCATCTCTCTTTTTTTAGAGATGATGTTCACAGATCAAAGGAGAAATCTTGGGTAATTATTGAAGGTACTTCTCTTTTTTTAGAAGTAATATTCAGTCAACAACTAGATTCCTTCTTGGGTAGTAAAAGTAACTAGACGCAATAACCAATAGAATGAGGTGTAGCAAAAATTATCCAAATCAAATACCAAAGAGTGAAATACAAAGGACAATGAGGGCACAAAGTCATCCCAAGATCCTTTACATAAAAGACAAAATAAAGACAATTGTGGCAGCACAAACTCTCTCCACAGTTGGCTTTAGGACACCTTCCTGATTACTTCCACTAGTTCTAATTATTTAATTAAATGGACAAGAATGCATTTAGGAAATAGACATAATAACAATTTACTCAACAACACAAGCTATTCCAGCATAAAGTCTGAAAAGTCACCTATTTTCTCATTCAAATAACGAAATATGATTAACAATTTAAGCTCAAAGTCTCAGGAAATGCCTTTCAATTTAGGCAAAGTTTTGCTTCTAGAACAAAGAGATCTCCTTTTCATAAATTAAGAGACTAAAATATATATCACTCCCAAAAAGACTTGGGCACTTTGTTTCATGGAATGGCCCATGCTACATTCAATGCCTTGAATGCATTTTCAATTCTGTCAAGGGGCCATGCTAGAACAACGCATCGGTCTTAACTATGGTGTGTCAATTCATCTCAAATGTCTCCTCCAAAGTATGGGCCACTTGGTCCTCTTCCTAATATTTGTGTAGCTATCTACTTTTCCTTTACTCGATCTAGAAAAATAGGCCGCACTATTGAGTGCTCATGCTCTCTGATGTCCACCTGGTGGACTGTTTCACCTACTAGAAATAACTCTTGCATAGATATTTTTGGTCTTTCTCCATCATTCCATCTTTCCTTGTTGTATTTTGTCCTTTTCTTCTTAATCTGAGCTCTCAGGCTATCTCTTCCCTTTCTGCTAGCTCTTTCAGCTTCTTCTTTAGTTGGGGCTGAGTTTGTTCTTAGGTCTGTGCCACATTTGAAAATAAATGGGCATTTTATTACCTTGAATTTGACATTTGCAGGGAGTCATTGGTCACTTGGTCATTTGAACCACATTGAACCTATAACTTTTGAACCATGAGAGTGCATTGGTTTAATGGTTTAATGGTTCAGGCGGTCCTATCAACTCCTTGGTTTAATTAGTTCCTTGGTTAAATCGATTGAACCATCTCTTCAAACTTATCTCTAGAATCTTCCGCTTCCTTCCTTTGCTCGAAGATTCCTTTCAAAATTTGAAATTCCTTGAACCTTTGAACCTTTAAACTTTGAACCATTTTGGTTCAAGGTTCAATGGTTCATTATCTTTCTTTGAATCTTTTATTCCTTCAAACTTTTTGGATCTTTTTCTTTTTTGTTGAACTCATTGAACCTTTGAAATTTAAACTCTTTTGGTTCAAGGTTCAATGGTTCATTCTTTACTCTTCGAATCCTTTGTTCTTCTAAGTCTCTCAAACTTTATTAAACTTCGTTGAACCTTTGAACTTTGAACTCTTTTGGTTCAAGGTTTAATGATTCAACGGTTTAATCTTTCTTCTTCAAAGTCTACTTTTCTTTAAGTCCTTTGAAGCTGTTGAACTTTTTGGAGTAGTTGAACTTTGAACTTGCCAAAGTGCTTAACTCTTTGAAGTCTATCGATGTCGTTGAACCTTTGAACTTTTGGAGGCAGGATTCAATGGTTTAATGATTCAATATTTTGTTTGAATCCTACCGATGGACCTTTTAGTTGAACCTCAATGTTGAACACCTTGAAATTGCCTAAGTGTTTGGAAGTTGTTCCTTTATGAGAGTCTGCCTATTGAAGTTGTTGAACCCATTGAACCTGTGAGTCCCTTGACTGAAAATTCTTGAATAATTGAAGAACTTGAGTGCTTAGAACATTTTTTGAGAAGGGAAGAGATAATTTTGGCCTGTAGGACCAAAATAGTTGATATGTTGTCCCCAAAAATGAGTGACAGATTTTGGGAGCAACAGGAAGTATTAGTTTAAATCCATTCATTATATATATTACCAAATAACTTTTAGGAAAATGGTAGGATCTTTGGTTCACTTACTTGATGGTTGGAGTTATGTTTCTAATATCATTGGATGTGATGAATGAAGCTAAAGGCTTATTTTAAATATGTTGGATCATCTTGTTATGTAAGATACATTTAAGGATGATATTCCCATTGGAATTTATAGGAGGCCTTGGAAAAAAAATTAATAATTTTAAGGCATGATAATAGAGAGTTAACTATCCATTTGTAAGATATGATTTTATATTTGAAGCATTTGGGAATTATTAGTAGTTTACGTAACACTCATTTGTTTAACCACTTAGGAAATATCTTGAGTGGTGTCTATGTGTGGATTTTGAATGTTATTGGTAGGGGGAACATTTTAAATATTATATATGGGAGGATTTTTTCTAAGAGAGATTCATATGGGAGGCTTCCCTATAGGAGGATTGCCAATGTTAGTGTCAATTGCTCTAATGGTATAGTAAGAAAGTGAAGGATTTTAAACCAAAAATTATCATCAATGAAATAAAATGAAAATGAGAGAAAAATAATAAACCAAAATACTAAGTTACCTCTCAAGAGCAAACCACAGTGATAAAATTTTTAAAGTGGGAAACCAAACATATCGAAGAAAAACCCATATGATCTTATTATAAGGCTTGCAACCAAAATATTCAAAAGTAAAAGATTGAATAAAGAGCATAAGATAAGAATAGAGAGGTCTATAATATTATTAGTGAGAAAAAGAGGAGAGGAAGGGCTATTTTATAGAGATAGAGGATGAAAATGGGAGTTACATAGAATCATATTATGACCTTATAAGCCTCCTAAGTTTATGTCACTTGTATCCTAGTTCCTTACAAAGAGAATAGAGGTGTGTTAAATGTGGATAAATGAGTTACTCATGAAATTATCTCTAAATCCTAAGGTATAAAATATAGGTGAGTGATAACCTCATAGAATATGGATTCATGTGAATTAATAATTCACATAAATATAGATTCCTCACACATGAAAAAGAAAATTAGGATAAAATAAATTATCCTAAACAAAGGGTAATTATAACACTCCCCCTTACACTTTATCTAGGGTTTTACAAATAATAAGGGAGGAAAAATTACTAACTCTCCCCCTTGATGAGAACTTCCTTCAGTCTTAACTTGTTATAAAAGAAAATAAACTTGTCTTTACATAGTGGCTTAGTAAAGATATTAGCCATTTGTTCTTAAGTAAGACATAAATAGATAATAATTTGATTATCTTAAATAAGTTTTCACTAAAAGTGATATTGAATCTCAATGTGCTTGGACCTTATAAGTAAAACTATATTTTTTTCTAAGGCAATGACACTTTTATTATCACCAAAAATTAGAATAATTGAATGTTGTGGGTGGCCCAAATGTGCAAGAAGTCTTTTAAGCCAAATTGCTTCCTTTGCAACATGATTATAAGATTTATACTTAAATTATATGGAATGTAAAGATACAGTAGTTTGTTTTTTACTATTCCATAAAATAACGTCAAAACTTTAAGAGCAACAATAACCACTAGTGTATCTATGATCATTAGGATCACCAACCCAATCAGAATCTGAATAACCTACCAAAGAAAAGTTGTTATTTGAGGTATACTCAATGCCAAAAGTTAGAGTAACTTTAATTTAGTAAATAATTCTTTTTGAAACTTTAAAATGAGTATTTTGAGGTTTATACGTAAATCAAGAAATCAATCCAATAGAAAATACAATATCATGATGATTATGAGTAAGATACTTCAAACTACCAACTAATTATCTATATAGATTTGTATCAACAATTTTTGTTTCCATGTCATTAAGTAATTTAACACTAAGTTCACAAGGAGAAGTAATAGGTTTGAAATCTAACATAATAAATCTAGATAATAACTCATATGCATATTTAAATTGAGAAATAGATATGTTATTATTTTCTTGCCAAACTTGAATGCCTAAAAAGTAATGTAAGGGATTCAAATCAGTCATTTCAAAGGTATTCTTCAAATCAATTTTAGTGCAAGAAACCATTAAACTATTAGTACCAGTTATGATTAAGTCATCAAAATATTAAAAAATGATAACTATCCCATTTGGAGTGTTTTTGACAAAAATATTAGGATCATTAGAACTACGAGTAAAGCCTTGAACTAGAAAAAATTGATAATTTTAGAGTACCATTCTCTAGGAGATTATTTTTTACCATAAATATATTTGTTTAACTTGTATACAAGATGTTCATTGCCTTGATTAATAAAACTAGGAGGTTGAGACATGTAAATTTATTCATGCAAGTCACCATTTAAGAAATTACTCTTAACATACATTTGATAAATAAACCAATGCATGTGAGAAACTAAATCTAAAATAAGTTTAATTTTGGGCATCTTAGCAACAAGATCAAAGGTTTCATTGCAGTTAATTCCTTCAATTTGAGAAAAACCTCTAGAAACTAGTTTAGATTTTTATTTTTTAATTTGATTATCAAAATTAAACTTAGTTTTAAACAACCATTTATAACTTACCAAGTGATGCCATTTAGGTAGTGGGACAAAGTCCCAAGTGTTATTAGAAATCAAAGAGTTGTATTCATCATGCATTGATTTTTCCCAATGAGGGTGACCTTGATGTTGTTTTAGAGTTTGAGTATTATTTTTATGCATAAGTTTAGACATCAAATCATAATTATAAAATTCTTTCCTAGTTCTACAAGTATCATTAAGATCTACATGAAATCTAGAATCTTCTGTAGTAGTCTTGGCCCACTTAGGCATAGCATTAGGTGGAGCAAGACTAGAAAAATTAGAAGGAATTTGAGGAGAAACATCATTATTCAGCACATCATCATGATCATCACTAGTTTCAAAAAGAAAAGAAGCAAAAACTATATCAATATAATTAGAATTTGAAGCACAATAAAGTACACCATTTTTAGCAATGTTAATATCCCTTTTAATCTTTATTTTTTTAGTTTGAGTATCATACACCCTATAAGCTTTAGATGATTCATCATAAATAAAAAATAGAAAATTATATACTTTAGAATCTAACTTATTACATTTTTTAATTGGAATATGGACAAATGCATCACAACCAAAAACACATAAATGTATTAAATTAGGTTTTCTATCACTCCAAGCTTCTTCAGGTGTAATATTTAAAATAAATTTAGAGGGAGTCTTATTTATGAGATAGACAACATAATACATGGATTTATCCCTAAATTTATAATACATATTTTTAACATGCAACATACACCTAACCATTTTAATGATAGTCTTATTTTTATGTTCAACAATACCATCTTGCTCAGGTGTGTAGGAAATAGTTTTCTCATGCTTAATTCCATGCTGCTTATAATATGAAATAAATTAATTGTTAACATATTTATTACTATTATCCTTGTGTAATATGCATATAGAATAATGGGATTATTTTTCAACAAAGACATGAAACTCAATAAAAGTGTCTAAAACTTGATCTTTAGTTTTTAAGAAATAAATTCAAAATCGCTAGTGCAATCATCAACAAAAGTTAAAGCATACTTAGAACCATTAATAAATGAGTGTGCATAGGGCTTAAAATATCACTATGAACTAAATAAAGCTTTTAAGTATCCTTACAAGAATGATTTTTAGGAAAAAATTATCTATGATTTTGCCAGCCATACAACCATTACAAGTAGAAGTAGTGGGAGAAATTTTACACAAACCTTGCACCATATTAAGTTTGTTCATAAGTGAAATACTTTGGTAATTTATATTCCCTAATATTTCATGCCACAATTTAGCATCATTAAAAATAAACAAAGCATGAGGAGATGATGGAGAAGAAAATCCAGTAAATTTGAATAAATTATCATTACTATAAAAGTAGTAACAACTACTTGAATATATTGCTTAGTATATTTAACATAACAAGTATCATTAATAAATTATAATTTATAGTCTTGTTTTCATAATTGAGGTATAAAAAGTGAATTCAATTTAAAATCAAGAATAAGCAAGGTATCATGCAATTCACCATTAGTGGATTTTAAAATTTCCTATGACTTCAACATTGCAAGAAGCAAAATTTGAAAGACTTAAATGATTTTTATAAATATATAGTTCTAAAGAAGTAAACAATTGAGTATTAGGTTTCATATGTTGAGTATCATTATAATCAATAATTCATTCAATAGGAGAAGCACACAAAGAACAAGTAATAACAACTCTAGTATTTGACTTTTGTTTTGCATGAGTTATATTGTTACTAGTACTAACATTGTATTTGACCTTAATATTTAAAATTTTGATATCATATTAATTTTTAAATCAATTATATTCATCATGAGTGTTTTTTTCATAATAATTACTCTCTAACTTTTTCTTAGGTTTAGAGTTAGATTTTTTATCTTTCTTTTCATGTGTAGTATTAGATTTAACATGTTCTTTGCCATTTTTATGTTGGTGTTTAGAAAAAAAAGCATGTTCATTAGTCTTAAGACTACCAAATTGAATCAAATTTTATTATTATTGATGCAATAAATTATAAAATAATTCAAATGTCAACATAGTATATAGAGTAAAAAAAGTTAGTTGCAAATGAATATTAGCAATAAACAATTTAAAAGGTTGAGGAAAATAATTTTTCATGATGATATGAATGAAATTAAAATTTTAAATTTTAACACCTAAAATAGTTAATTGAGAATGAAAAGAATGAATTTTAATCAAGAAATCATCCATAGTTTTAAAGTCATTATACTTTAAATTAGACAATTGATCTTGAATTTGAATTTTGTGAAATTCATTCACAACATCATAAATAAATTTAAGTTTAGACCAAGCAGTGGATGCAAGAAAACAACCATCAATTAGACATGCAATTCAGGGTTTATGGTCATGCCAATCAATCCTAAGGGCTCATCATTTTTTTCTTGCCATTTATCATAGATTTTGGTAGAGGTAGTCTTTGTATATGGTTGAAGATTTGTGCCATCTACTACGTGCACTAAATTTTTGAAATTGAAAATATATTACAAATTTGATTTACATAAATGTTAATTAATGGACATGAGTTGAAATTCAGATAATAATTGAGTTATTGTGCCTTGAAATCTCATCTAATGATCAGAAAGTGTATAGGAAAAAAATCACTTAGGCAACAAAAGGCATAGGAGGGGAAAGAAACCAAGGGAAAGACTTTTCAAAAATGTAAAAGAGATAGAGAGAAATAAATAAGAGGAGAAAAAGGATAGATAATTGCAAAAAAAATCCAAGATGATATAGAAAATATAATATCAACTAAAAAAGGTATAATTTTTATTTTAAGCTTAAAAGAATGTCTTTTTGAAAAGAAATTTTAAACAATGAAATTATTTAAAAAGAAAGAAAGAATTTGATAATTTAAATAAAAAACTAATTGCCTTTCTTTTGTTTTAAATTACTTAAGTAATGAATTAATAGAAAGTCCTTTGTGAAGTTTAAATAAAAAAACTAAATGATTTTACATAGGTTTGGAATAAAATAAAGGGAAAAAGGGTTTTTTATTTAAATTATCAAAGTCTTTCTTTTTTTTAAAATTAATTTCATTATTTAAAGTTCACATTCATGTTAGGGGTATGAATGGTATTTACATCATAGTTTTTGAAGATATTGGAATAAACTAGATCATCATTTTGAGTGATTTACACCATGTTACATTCAACTGATGTAGATGATGGTTGGGAGTAGTTTCACCATGAGGGGCTATCTTTTTGGGTGGCTAAGGTAGGTAATAAATAAAAACCATGTAAGATATATATGGTTTGAGACTATCATGGAAGATCATAATAGGTGATTTCATTATGATAATTGGGAATGAGGAAAAAATAGGAAACAAAACATTCTCATCTACCTACTAAACTAGGTAGACCAAGGTCTACTTATTGCATAATGTAAGAAAATAGAAATGCACTGGGTCAAATAAGGTCAACTTAGTGTCATAGGAAGGTATAAAAAATAATATAGAAAGCTACATGGTCGACTTTGGTTGTTCTAATGACCTAAATAGTAATATGTAAACCTACTAATTCAACCTAGGTTGACTTAGTTGGTTCTAGGAGGTACATATATAGATCAAGAAACCTACTGGGTCAACCTTGGTTGATCTAATTAGGTAGATAAGAAGGTGAAATTTTGCTGGGTCAACCTATGTCGATCTATCTAGATATATAGATGAAAATAATAGTTTATAAATCTACTAGGCTGATTTGGTTTGATCTAGTTAGACAAACTAGGAAGGATAGAGTAAAACTAGGTTCAGCCTAGTCAACTTAGTTGAATTTGGAAAAAAAATGACTGTAAACAACATGATATAGTCTAAAAGATAGAGTTAGATAATAAAATTATAAAAGACTAAGTCAATCCTGGTTAAATTAGTTTTATCAAACATAATTAACTAGGTCTATGTTGATTTATCTAGTTGAAACACATAACACATCTGTGTCAACATTGGTCAACATATTTTGTAATACAAAATAGAGAAGCAAGGAGTAATAAAAAATGAGATATTGTAACTAATAACACTAATTATCTATCTAAAAATAATATTAGGAAGATGCTCTATAAGGTTTTAATTGATTTTTAGGCTCCCAAAGATACTTGCTTGCCCATTGGATAGTGATGGCCTAATGTTTTAGAGCACCGATTATGCAGGATTATACCTTGAAAATAACCCATTAAACCCAATTTAAATTGTAATTTGGGATTAAATTATTATAAATAACCACAAAATTATGTACTTAGAGACCAAAGGGATGGTTAGATTTGTAAGGTTCAATACAAAGGGAAATCTTGGCATTTTTGATAGATTATGAGGCACATGGAAACTAAAAATTGTGTTTGCACTGTATTATGGCTATGAGTATTGCGTAAATACTCTCAAAACATAATATATGTAAAAAATAGACTAAAAATATAAATAAAATATCATGTTTCCCTACACAACAATATTAAACTAGTTTCAAAATTGTTGAGGCATAATTTTTAGGGAAATCAAGACAAGGTGAAAAATAAAGGCAGAAATTAAGTGGAAAAAACCAATTTACAATTTTTGAATTTAAATAAATAGGAATTTAACTCTTTTAAATTTATATTCATTATTAAAAAAATAAAGTGAAATCCCTTGCTTATGTAGAAATTAAAACACATAGATATAGGTCAGCCATGGCTGAACTAGTTTAACAAATAGAACAAAAAAAGATCAACATTGGTTAATATAATCTATTGTTAAAAAAGGCCAAAAATAAATCATATCAACCAAGGTTGGCTTAGTTTATTGGTATAAAATAAAAAAACAAAACTAAGTTGACAGGGTCAACTTAGTTAAAACAAAACTAAGTTGACAGGGTCAACTTAGTTTTGTTTTTTTATTTTATACCAATAAACTAAGCCAACCTTGGTTGATATGATTTATTTTTGGCCTTTTTTAACAATAGATTATATTAACCAATGTTGATCTTTTTTTGTTCTATTTGTTAAACTAGTTCAGCCATGGCTGACCTATATCTATGTGTTTTAATTTCTACATAAGCAAGGGATTTCACTTTATTTTTTTAATAATGAATATAAATTTAAAAGAGTTAAATTCCTATTTATTTAAATTCAAAAATTGTAAGGGTCAACTTAGTTGACTATGTGATATAGTTATAATAGAATTGAAAAACTGACAAACATAGAATACCGAGTAATTTTACTAAGAAATAGAATTGGAACACTGAGATAATTGATAAAATAGAAATACTAAGCTAATTATAAGGAACATGATAAATATGAATAGGTCAGCCAAGGTTGACTTAGTTGGTTGGGTATGAAAGTTATAGATATGAATGCTAAACTAAGTCATCCTTTGTACTAAAGCCTATTGGAAAAACACAATCAACACTAGATCATCTAGGGTTAGTTCTATCCTATGAAGGTAAAAACCTAAAAAAGATAGTAGTTAAATAGGGATAACCATGGTTGAAGTCTTCATAAACCAAAAATTAAGGATAGTGAAATAATACTAGGTTGACCTGTGCTGACCTAGTTGGTTATAACTGAGATTTGAAAGTTTGCATAACTGACTAGGTTGACCTGCATAGACCTAGTTGGTTGAAACTAAAAAAATACAAATGGAGAAAGTAACTAGGTCAATCTACATCGACCTAATTGACTATAAGTGAAAAATATAATGACATGAATATAACTAGGCTGACCTACATCGACCTAGTTGCATGTAGCTAAAAGTCAAAACATAGATAATATAACAAGTTGACTTAGTTTCTTATAGGAGAGAAACTAAAAAATAAAGGGTTAGATTCACATTAGATTCACTAGAATATATGTAATAAATTAAGATAGATCTAAAACTTATCTTACTTAGTAAATCTAAGCTTGGAGAATGTAATAAAATAGCATCCATTGTGGCACTTTGTTAAATCAGGAGCATGACCAATATTAATGTACTAAACCTAAAAATGGATATATTACAAGAGAACACTAAAGGATATGGTTATAAATCCTCTATTCAAATAGTAACATGTGATAAACATAGATAGGTATTCTATTACATAAAATTAAATATAATATAGTGCTCACCAAAGTTATTGGTACAAAGGGGATTGATTTAAAATAAATAAAACAAAAAAGGAATCATGGTAGGTAAATGGGGCCCTAGATCACATAAGGTGGAAGATGGAAAGCCTATAAAAGCCTATAAAAAACTAATTTTGAGTGTATAGTTAATCTAATCAAGGAGTGATACAATAAACCTATTACTTGTGTAATATATACCTAAAAAATGAAAAAGATAAGAGTTCAAAATACTTTCCGTTGGACAAACCTATCGAGTCTCAATCTATCCCTTGGATAATGGTGCTTCACAAGAGATTATTGTGGCTATGTAAGGATGAAAATAAATTAAATAAGATCTAGGTTCAAATAAACCTCCTACGTGTATCCAAGACTTCTCACAAGATAAGTTTATAAGGAAAACCTTAAGCAATGGCTCCTTCAAATGCAAATTTGGTAGAGTTGTGGGCTATAATAATAAAAAAATTAATGTTATTCTTTATTTGATTGAATTATAGGTGTATTTATAGACACATATAGGTCCTAACCCTTTTATATTTTTAGTTGATAAGGTCAACCTATTGTGATCCAATTTTTAAAAATTTACCATTTAGCCTCAAACTATGTTGACCATTGTCAGCCTAGTTGTGTAGCATATGCCATAAATTTTACAACTGGGTTGACCATGGATGACCTAGTAGGAAAAGTGGGGGTTTCTTTAGCTAGGGGATATTGAGGGGATATTGAGATGATAATTTCTTAGGGATTTAGATATGATGTATTTTTAGTGGGTTTAGGTAAGATATAGCTAACCAATAATCTTGTAAAGCACAAATGGTTTTCCCACCCCTTTATTGATGCATCCTTTAAGACATGCACTTAGAGAGATTGGAACATAATATGCTCCTACAAAAGAGAAAGAGTTAGAAAATTATCAAGTTTAAAAATATTATGTATATAGATTTCAACACACATTGTTTGATGTTTTGGTCTAAGTACAAGCTATGAATAAATAACTTTTGTTATATGTATGTTGTATATAAATTATGCATTGGTTCTACTAACTAGTTTTACTATCTAATAAATAATATGAACTTAAAATTTTTCAAATTCCAAAGGACAAATATAATTCATAAATATAATTCAACATCAATAAATTTTATCTTCCAATAAATTCCCACTATAAGGCTATAGTAGGTTAGTTCCTCATAGTCCCCTTATGTTTTTTGTAAAAATGATAGAGCAAGTTTCTATTAGATGATGTGTAATCTGAGATACTTGTTTTGAGGATTTAATAATGACCCTTGAATATTAAATTAGGGTAGCTATAGGGTAATTACTTTTATTGTATTAATTACTCATACACTGTTGCATGGTTTTAATATGCATTTTTTATGTCCATTAGAATATAATTTATTAAAACCCACTAATTGGTGCACAATTATTCACAAACTATTATTAGAGAAGAGTATCAATTAAGTTATTAGATTGATATAATTACAACATTAATAGCAAAGTATTATATTTAAGATGACTTATTATTCAATTTAACTACTCTTTGACTCCCATCCATATCATATTTAATATCTATATAGGAGCATAGATAACTAGTGATTGAGGTAATTCCTATGGAAGAGTGTAATCGTTAGCCTAGAAATTTAGGCCAAAGATTTTTAATATAAATAGGTATTCATGGTACCTTTGGTAAATCTATGTATTATTTTTAATGAATCTTTCATTGATTTATAGTATTTCATGTATTTTGGTGCATGTCTTATGGTAGATACAAAAATTATGGAGAATATTCAACCACTTTAATATGGTATCATAGATATAAAATTTTCCCCTCTTATGTTGTGGTTCTATGGAACATATAGATATTTTGTTTTTATTTCCATGGTAGGTATAATTTTTAGATCTGAAGTTTTATTTTTTCAAGCCTAGATTTTAGTGGCCTATTGTAAATATTATGCTCTTGTCTTGCTCTTAAGGGATCTTGGTCGATAAAAAATTGGTGAACATAGTGGGGTACTAAGGGTTTGGAAAAAATGTCTTTGTTTAATCTAAAAATTTACTAAAAGTTATTTCTTGGCCTCTAAAACAAACCGTTCTTCTACATCAAATGTTAATTTAACATTTGTATGTTATTTTGGGTTGCCTTGTGTTAGTTCCTAGTTGTACAACTATCTAATCTATCCTTGAACACTTGAAAAAATGTGGCAAACAATGATGAGAAACCCACTAGTATATCATTATATGCAGGGAAGGATTTAGCATCAATAATAGACTATATTGGAGAAAATGACTGAGAGGCACCTACAAAGGGTATGTCCATCTCTCTACTACTTCTACCTCTCCCTAAACCAAGGTGAGAGGACCTATGGGGTAGCTTTCTCACATGGAGAGATTATGTAATTCAACCTCTATGGGGATTATCAACACAGAGAGACACAAATCTAACTATAACACAACCAAACTTGCTCGTTCCACCTGAGAAGGGTTGTCACACAAAATGAGTAAATGTTCTAGGCCAGATACAAACTACTAAAGACATATATGAATGTGATTTCAAGATTTATCTAAAATAATGTTCAACAACACAATGACTGAATAAAATATTGTAATGTTGGGCTTTAAAGCATAAAATGTAGACACATGTTAAATATAAAATGTTTATGCATATGTAGGAAAATAACACTTAAGATATGCAAAGGGTGTATCATTTGTGGGGTAGGATAGGGTAGGACAAGTTGATGGTTATAAAAAAAGGGGAGGGTGGTGTAATGGAGGTCTTCAATCAGTAGGGATTCTTTCAATCATTCATGACATCACCTGATGCAAAGATGCAAAAAAATTAAATACAAGCTAATGGGATTACCAAGTGTGATTTTCCTTTTCCTATTGAATCTATAAACCTAGGGTGCCCTAACAAGTTATTCAACAACATATTTATAAATATAATGCAAAAGGGATTTATAACCTAACTCTGAGCCTAAGATGAAAACCAATAATGAGTAGGGAATGAGATGTCCTATCAACAACATTTGTTAAAAATATTAGTGCATTTCAATAGAAAATAATAGATAACCACATGCATTTTCATTAACTTGAGAAAAAATCTTACATACACCAATGTTTCAAAATGTTGCCATAGGGACAAGCATTGTGGATTTGCTCCATGTTGTATAGGGGAATCTTAAGGACATGCTCTTAGATATTTCTAATGGTTGTATAGTTACAACCACCTTAGAAAGAGAGACAAAACACACATAGTAGTGATCCTAAAATGTGGAAGAGCATATACTAAAGAAGACATGGACCAACACAATGATAAATACATTGGCCACCTAACCTCTAAAAAACACCTTAGAGTAGAGGTCAATGCCCCTATTTATATATTTTTAAATCTAAAACTATGGGTCATAATTTGTAAAATTTTATAACAAGGCTTCAAATCCACCAAGATATTTTTAGCTGAAATATCCCCCTTGCCATGCTTGAGATTGTCATCCACTTGCAAGAAAAGAATCATTATTGCAACTAAATTTATAAGGAATGATGAATATTTGTAGCAAACTTTTGATCTTTTGATTAAAGATGATAATGAATTAATGATATAGATGGTGAAGTTCATAGTGGAGGCCCAAACAACTAGTTGTTATCATATGCAACCACCTAGAAATTCTCTTGACCACTCACTTGCACAGCTAAAGGGAGAAAGTCATTTTAAGAGCCAAACATATTTAGTCCTCATGTGCAACTTATTTGGAAATGTTATCCTATTGATCAATTTCAAATCAATGTAAACTTTCTAGATAGGAAATTTCTTCTTTATGTACACTAAGGAAAACCCATTTCCTTGTGATGATTAGAATTAGAAAGCTCTGGCTGTGATGAAAATAAAAAAAATCCATGACCATTAAGAATATATGATTTGGAATGGTATTTAGATGTTCTTATATGCTTTGAATCATTTCCACATCCATGAAACAACCATCAATTTTAGATTTTAAACCAAAGCTCACCAATAATGACAGTTGACATGCCACATTAGATCCAATTGGGTATTTATGGGGTGTAAGAGTGACTAAGTTGATTGATTGAATCCAATATGGACACTTATCACTTCATTATGTAATATAACCCCTTTAAAAATCCCACCTTAGTTTGTATCATTGGATCATCCGTTCTTGAGTAAGTGTGAGCCATATATCATGTGTGAGATTCTTGATTTCTAACTTATGGCATGTAGTTATGCCACTTGGCATTTTTGCATTTTCCTATGAGATCCCTAACTTTTCAACCTTGTCTATGCACCATCTGATATGGATGGGGTGAGTAAATGTGCTCTATCAGATCATGATCTAAGGGGTAGAGCATTATTGGATACTAATTTTTATTTGGACCTAAGGATATCCCACTTGGAAACATTACAAGCTTTCTTGTGTACCTTACAAATAGTCTTTACTATTTTGAGTACCCTCACCCCACATAGAATTACCTCACTTGATCTTGGGTCTTATTAAACTATCAACTAGTAGTTCATACCATTATATATCTAGAACATGCTCAAAATTTAAACAATGCACCATGAACTTGACACTTGTCATGCCTACACTTGTCTTAGGTTATTTTGACTATTCAACTTTGATTGTGTATTGTCAAATCATCTTGCTCCATGTAAACATGTGTCATTAGATATACCTCCATTCAAAAAATAAATGGATTCTTCATGGGGTCTAAAATTTATGCTTGCATGATCATCCTGGAACATTTGAATCCCAATAGCTAATCCCTGAAGCTTAAAGTTGACATCCATGCACCCATTAAAAAACATCCATGAGAGCATCATACCTAAAATTCATAAATTTTTATTTAGGGAGTTAATTTCATAATAATTTTATCTAAGTCTTTGTCATCCTTGTTTTCTCCTTAAGCCTTTTATCTTTGAATTTTCATTGGCACACTTATCCTACAATAATTCTTATAGGCATTCTACTAAGACAATTGTTTTAGACAAAATGTTTGAGATGATTTCCTTGAAGGATTTTGACTTCACACTTTTACTACAATAATTGAGTCTTTAACCTTTTATATTTATCATGATAATTATTTTGGACATTTTTTCTAAAATAATTTCCCTATAGAAATTGATCTTTGCAATTTTGTTGAAGGATTTGAGACTTAGCTCTTTTTCCCAATGAGATACAATTATTTCAGAATTTTTGCATGGGCAAAATTTCCAAAGGAAATAAGACTTCTATTCCATAGAAACTTTATTGAAAGTACCTTTTGGGCCATTCAAACATACCCTTTAGAATTTTTTCCAAGGGCACTTTCCCTACAAAATTGCTCTTTGGCCTTTTGGAATAGCCCTTAAGATATCTTGAAAATGCCCTTCAGACTTATTGAAAGTGTCCTTCACCCCTTGAAAGTTCCCTTCAAGAAATTTTCAAGGGAAAACTGCCTAAAGGAAATGATCCTTAAAAAAAAATTCAAAGGCAATAATGACCCTTCAGCAAGTGCCCTTTAGAGATTTTGCAAAGGCAAAATGACCCTTTGGGATTTTTGTGTGGACAAAATTCCTGAAGAAATAATCTTTTAGACTTTTTGTAAACACTTTGGCTGAAAAAATAAGTAATTTCATTTCTTTTGGGTTTTTTTATGTGGGCAAAACACCTGAAGGGCAAGTTCCCTTCAGACCTTTTGCCACAGACAAAAAGTTTGAAACAAATAAGACTCTTTGGATTTATTGTGGAACACTTAGCTTGATGTAAAACAAGACATTAAATTCATTCAGACCTTTTGTAATGGATAAAATGTCCAATGGAAATAAGTCTTTGGAACTTTTATTTGAGATAAAAATATTGAAGAGCTATTTCAATTAAACACTATTTTCATGTAAAAATCCCAAAAGTCTATGGGAAAGACACATTCACTAAGCGAAGACCATATTAGGACTTATCCAATTTCATATGAACTTGACCTTTGTAGGAACACTTGAAAACATGACTTGGGCTAAGGACCTAGGCTTTTTTCACTTGGTAAGGTCCCAATTGCTTTAGTGAAATTTTGGGCACTAACATTGGCTCTCACTTGGGGATGCATACCCCCTATGAGTGTGCAAAGAACCACAAAACACAAAACTAGGTGCCAATCCATTACACTACAAAGTCAAGATTTAGAATTTTAGAAAACATCTATGAAGGCTTAATAAAACATGGTAGACATAAAAAAATATATTAGGAGGATCTAGAAATAAAGACACAATAAAAGGAATGGAAAAGAACTATACAAACAAGGCCCAAAGTAGAGGGGAAACAAAATGATAAAAGAATAAAGTAACAAAACAATATAAAATATGGTACATTATCTAGAATTCAACTAAGTAAATGCTTTAGATGCTTGTCATTAACTGATAGCTCTATAATTCTACCATCCCTTAATCTCTTTAACTTTTCTAATAGTTTGGTGGCCAAGACGAAGTAAAATAATCTTCACCCTTGCACAAAGGTCTTGATGCTAAGCTATGATAGGATGAAAATTTGAAATAAATACTATTTTCATGGTCTCAATTTAGGATAAGACCAAGCTAACATATTTTGGTACTCCTTTAGTTGTAAATAAACATGCTTCTCAGCTGTAATCATGTGAGTACCAAACAAGAGTACATTAGGATCAACAATGTCAATTATGCACTCAAATTAATACTTGAAATAAAACTATAAGAATTCGTCCTTAGGGGAATAAAATATAACCTCATATTCATCAAATTTCATCTTCTAAACAACATCTCCATTGTCAAACCCAGTCTCAAAAATAACTGGTTGATTAACAATGTCCACATTCCTAATGAAGTCACCCAATTCTACACCTATGTCTAGTACTTATTTCAAATCACACTCTAGATCTTTAGTTGCATCATGATTAGGTAACTCATATTCTTGTGTTATACTATCATCACAAGAAAATTCATATATTGGGACACACATCTTATCGATTGCACTCCAAAACTATTTTGTAGTAGTAGCATTCATCATTTTCATGGAGGTAGAAAACATACATTGGGAGTCTTGATAATAGAACATAAAAATACCATCATCATCATCATTAAATGAAGACTCAAGATCATCTATATCTTCATCATTAGGTTCATCTATATTACATGGGGGATGTGGAATGAAGAGCCTATCATACCAATCAATGTATAAATCATAATTTACAACATTTACCTTGGTATGTAATGGTTCAGGAACTTCCTTTATAACCCTTTATTATGAATTTCAACATCACATGTAGGCCTATGAGGTGGCCCCTTCTTATCTCTATCAAAATTTTAGGACATCTCTTTGATATTGGAGGCCAAAGTCTTAATATTTTCCTCAAGCTTGGTTGTCTTGGATTGTGTTTTTTCTAGATCAGCCATCTTTGCATCAATCTGCTTGTTCAAGGGCATACCCATAACCTTGATGTTGCTCTTAATTTGGATGACCATATTGAATTCCAACTATAGGTTCATGAAAGCCTTGTCCCTTAGATAATATTCAACCCTCTTATCAAATGAATCATAGTATTTGGTCAAGAACATTATCTCATTAGGCCTAATATTTTTAGGCAACCACATCATAACCTTGTTGAACCTTGTGTTGAAGTCCTGCACACACTCATTAGGGTTCTTTTTTATATTTTCAAACTCAACTAAAATAAATTTGGGATCAATTATATCACCATATTGAATTCTAAAAACATTCAACATCTCTTCCCATACATCAATTTATCCATAGGGAATGGAATTGAACCATTCATGAGTGTCTTCCTTCAATGTGTGCACAAAAAATTTAATGCACACATCCTCATGCTCAACCTAATAGTCTTCAATGATATTATGAAAATACCTCAAATGTTGATCACCACTAACTGCATTATTCCCTTGGAATTTTAGAGGTATTTCCTAACTTAATTTAGGACCTCATTAGGATAGACCCTCATTTCATCAAAATTGATAGGACTGAATCTAGGAATTCTAAATTCAAGATGCTCATTTTCACCTTGATCCCTATGTCTCATGATTGGTTAAATGGTAGGTTTAGGAACAAATGACAAAGGGATATGAGTGGGTGAATGGGGTGGATTTTTAGGATCAAACTTATGAGGGGATTTAGCTAGTTGAGAAGGAGCTAGATTATAAATTAGACTGTGTGATTCTAAATAGTCATAAGAACTATGACAATATTTAGTAATAGGAAGTTCAACAAAAAAAAGTTTAGACTTATTAGAATCTTGATATCCCAAGCAATCCTTTATAGTTATACTATGTCCTTTAACAAGTCTCCAAACTTGTTTGCTTCCTTTTTTATGATAATTTAAAGGTAAGACAAGTTTATTAGATGAGTCACATTTAAAGGATGACCTGAGTCCTTTCATCTTTGCAAGCAAAAAAAATCTCAAAGTTGAAGATATTTGAAGTGGGCACTAATTTTTCTTTGAAACCAAATGATTTTTTAGAGTCACCACTAGAAGCAAAGTTCTAGAATATAACCATTTATAGACTTGTCATGCTACATAATGAAACCATATCTTTGTAAAGTTAGTGATGATTTATGAAAGCAAAGATAATGAAACTTTTAGATTCATGTTCAAACAGTGAAAACCACCTCAAAACATGAAAAATTTCTAGTTTTTTTAACAAATTTATTAGATGTCAAATAATCAAATCTCAAATATTGGCATGTCCCTAGTGGAGTATTATAGTGTTGACAGCCAAGATAGTCTCACTATAGCACAAAAAATCAATAGATAACTTGATAGCATGAAATACTTATAACATCTCTCTTCAAGAGTCCCTGACAACATGGGTGATAAGAATTATACCCAATAATGGTGTCAATTGGAGTGTTGGTTCCTAGTTGTACACCTCTCTAACTAACCTTGTGTTGGGTGAATATTTTGTCGGCCAGCTAATTGGTGACCAAAATAGTTCCTATGACCATAACATAGGGAGATCAGTCAGCCAGATGTGTAGGTTTACTGTATCAGCAAGAGACAAATCTCTCCTCTCATCAATGGGAGGTTCCCTATAGATATGCAGGAGATGTAGGAGGCTATATACTATATATATATCCAAAAAATAAGACACAGGGGGTAGGACAAACCATCCATCTCTCTTATTTTAGAGATGATGCAAACAAACAAAGGAGAAATCCTGGGTGATGGGGAAGGTGCTTCTCTTCTTTCAGAAGCAACTTTTAGCCAAGAGCCAAATTCCTTCCTAAATAGTAGAGATCCTGGGAAACAATGAAGGCACTTCTCTTCTTTCAAAATTTTTCTTGCAAGAAACAATAGGAGTTATTTCAAGGAGCAAGTAACTAGTAACAAGGGTGCTCAATGACCAACAACTTGAGAGGAAAATACAAAGATCAATGGGGGCACCATGTCATCCCAAGGCTCCTTACACAGGAAAGGGAAATGCAAACACATTGAAGGTACTTATGGGGGCACCACATCATCCCATAGTTGGCCTTCCAGACACCTTCTTGATCACCTCCACTAGTTCTGCTTATTAAATCAAATGGGCAAGAATGATTCTAGGAAATAGACATATAAACAATCTCCTAAAATAGCACAAGCTATAACAGTGCAAAGTCTGCAAGTAACTTGCTTTCTCATTTAGATAAAGTAATATGACAAACAATTTGAGCTCAAAGTCTCAGTAATGCCTTTCAATTTAGGTAGAGTTTTGTTTTTATAATAAAAAAGGTCTCCTTAAAAAAATAAGAGAGTTTACAATATATAGAAGCTAAGAGAGGTTTGGCACTTAATTTCATGAGACAGCTCATGCGGCACATTCATTACCTCAAATGCATCTTCAATCTTGTCAAGGGGGCATGATGGAATAGAGACAATGGCCTTAACTATTGTGCATCATTTCATCTCAACTGCCTCCTCCTAGGTCTAAATATTCTCTTAGTTCCTTCTGATGTCTGTGCTTTGCCTTTACTCCCAGGGGACAAATAGATTGTGTCTTTAATGCTTTAGGGATCAAGAAATCTACCAAATTTCATTACTGCATAGATCTTTGAGATATTCTATGTTGCTTTCTTTGTCTTGCAGTAATTAGAGCTTCTCAGGCTCTCCCTCTTTAGCTACTTTTCAAATTCCATGCCACGTTCAAATGTCAATGAACATTTTGTCCTCTTAAATTTGACGTCACCAGGGCCATCACTGGTTCACCATTTTAATGGCTTGGGCAGCCTTCAAGATTTCTCTTTCTAACAGGCTATGTTTCTCCATTCACTCCATGTCATTCAACACATGGCACATTTCATAGTGAAGTAGGTGAAGACACGTGGCAACATCCACTACTTTCAGAGGCTTTAGAAGTATTTCTAGAGAATCTTGTAGAATGTGGCACATGGAAGCTTCTACTACACTCTATCAACCTATTGAAACAATCGGGACTCACTAGTTTTTACTCAAAAATGAAGAAGCTATGGGTACTGACATGTGGTAGCCTCTGCTTCGACTCACTAGGGACAAGTGGTAGCTTTCGATGCTTTTTGGGAATCATGTAGACGGCGACACATGGTGGCTTTCACTGAGTTTTAGTGAGACTATAGAGATCAAAAGGACTTATTTAGACTATCTCGAATGATGACACATGGCACATTTTGCTCACTTGTGTGACTTACCCAGGGCCCGCCATGGTATTTAATGAAAATAAGAAGCAAAAGAAGGAAGCCATAGATAGTGACACTTGTTAGCTTCTACTGAGCTTTGTAGGGGACATGTGGCATGTTTTGTTACAACTTGATAAGGGACACATGGCACGTTCAAGACTTTTATTTCCTCAGTGGGTTTTTTGTCAAGCTTTCTCCCCAGGTGAATTCCTTTGGACAAAAAGTCTAATGGATTATTGCCTTAATCATTCTGTCGTGTCCTTTTCTCAAAAGAGAACTATGCCCTTTGCAAGAACTTCTTCACGCATGGGACTATCCTTCAAGGTTTTTCAATGGTCCACCTACCCTCCACAAGGGCTATTTGTCCTTTGGCTTTGCCTTAGTTGATTTTTTGATGATCTCAATAATTGACACGTGGCAGCATCCACTGTGAAATAGCTATCTTTGGAGAGATTTGGGACTTATTTTAGATTCACTTAGATGATGACACATGGCATGTTTCTCTCAATTTTAACCATTCATCCCAAGTCCCACCATGGTCCTCACTCGTTATAGTGAAATGAAAAGAAAGAACTCAAATGTCAATACGTGGTAGCTTTCGATGAACTTCATCAGGGACTCGTGGCACATTCTATTGATTTTAGGAAAATACATTGGGGCCCTTCGCAATTGCCACTTGTTGCCATCCAAAAAACTCTAAGAAGCTTATTGAAAGAAGCCTTGCCACTTATGAAGAGGTTGGAGACGCAGACATCGACGCTTGTCACGCTCCACGGGATTTCAATGGGACATGTGGTAGCTTTCATGGGATTTTTTCTTGAACCTGCTAATTGAACCAACTGTTTGAACCCTTAGGCTATTGAATCCGTTGAACTTTACCACCGATATTGAACCTTGAACCCATTGAATCATTGAACCAAAGCGGTTAAAGGTTTAACGGTTCATTGGTTCATTGGTTTATTTTTGCTTAAAAGCTTGACGATGACCCTTTTTTAGTTGAAACAAAGCATTGAACCTACTCCAAAAGTGCTTAAGTGTGAGGAACTTGTCCCTTTTGATTGAACTCACCTATGAAGCCTTTGAACCTATTGAACTTGCTAGTCCCTTTACTGAGAAAGCTCGAATAATGAAGAATTTGAAAGCTCAGAGCAAAATTTTAAAAGGGGAGAGACAATTTTGGATCTTATAGGGCCAAAATAGCTTCATATGTTGTCCCAAAATTGAGTGAAATTTTTGGGGACCAATAACTAGCTCCAGTTGGGGAACTTTCTTCTGTTGCAAAGCAATTGAAGGGAGTAGAATCTAGAATCTCCAGTGCCTTGAAGCGTGCCATTGGGCTACGGAGTCATGCTACCCAAAAAAGAAAGGCAACAAAAATGAACAAAAATGAAAAGCATGAAAAGGAAACAAAGATTAAACAAATATACATATGTACAAACAATTTCATCTGATGCTTCAAGAGTTGAAGTGCTTTAGATGCTACCCATTATGAGGCAGAGAAAAGGGAGTGCCATCTTGATACTTCAATAGGAAGTTGTTTTCACCATTGAGCTCATGGATAATAAAAGGGCCTCTCCATAGGGAATCAAACTTTCCATGCATTCCCTTTGGTTCTCTTCTCTTGTCCAACAGCAGGACTTGATCTCCAATCTGGAAATCTTGGTTCTTTGCTTTCTAGTCAAAGAGCTTCTTCACCAGACCTTAATGGGTGGCAATTCGGTCTACCACTATGATTCTTTGCTCTTCTAGCTCAGTCAGGCACATGATCCTCTTATCAAGAGCACTTTCATATGTTTGATCCTCAATTGCCTTAGCTAATTTCAATGCTGAAAACTCTAGGGTGATTGGTATCTCAGCATTGAGCCCATAAAGAAGTTGGAAAAGAGACACACCGGTTGCCCTTTTTGGTGTGATCCTATTTGCCCATAGAGCATCCACCAATGCTTTATGCCATGTCTTTTGATTGTCCTCTACCAGCTTCTTGATGATAGTAACCAAGTTCTTGTTGCTTGAGTCATCTTGACCATTCCCTTGTGGAAAGTAATTAGAAGAATGGGAGAGGGTGATCCCATAGTAGAAATAGAATTGAGTGATTTTTTGGGAAGTGAAACAAGTTGTATTGTTTGTGACAATCTTAGTTGGGACCCCAAACCTGGAGATGTTGTTCTCTTTGAGGAAATTGCACACCACCTCAAAATTAGCTTGCTTAGTTGGAATTTCTTCCACCCATTTGGTGAATTAATATGTAGCTGTGAGAACATAATCATGTCTAGTGCTTGAAGATGGGTTTACAACACCAACAAAGTTGAGGCCCCATTGCTGAAATGGTTCTTCTATGACCACTAGTTTAAGAGGCAGCGTAGCCAACTTAGGTCTTTCAACAAATTGTTGGCATGGTTCACATTTCCTTACCCACTTGTATGCATCCTAAAAAAGAGTAGGCCAGTAGTACCTAGCTCTCATGATCTTATGGGAAGTCACAGGAGCAAAAAAATGTCCCCCACAGGCTCGATTGTGGAAAGAGATCAAAAGTTGGCTTTGATTCTCTTTGTCCATGCAGTGAAGGAACACTCCATCAAGTCTCCTCTTATACAGGGCATTATCCCAAAGGATGAAATTGGCAGCTTTCAACTTGATGGTCCTCCTTTATTTATAAGATGGGTGAGCGGGACATTCACCATAAGAAAAGAAATGAGTAATACCAAAATACCACTCATTCATGGTGGAGACAAAGAGGACTATTGGTGTGCCTCCTTCTTCTAATCCTTCATGCTCTATTTCTTTAGGCCTGTTATCAGTAATCAATTAACATAGGCCTTTTCCTTGTACTAGCTTTGTTGGCTTGATATCCAGATCAAAATCTTGGATCTTTGTGACCCAATTGCCTCTTTTCATCCCAAATTCCTACTAAGCTAGTATGGATTTGACCATTGTCTTAGGAACCAAGGTAGTAGTGTGTGAATTTCAGATATAGAAGTGAAAATGCTTCATTGCCTTCACCACTGCATAAGCATGCTTTTCTATATTTGAGTACTTTAGCTCATGAGCCTTGAGAAGATAGCTCATGAAGGAAATGGGAGATTCCATACCTTTTTCATTCTATTGAAACAAAATTGCTAAAAGAGTGTGTTCTAAAGCATAGCTATATATGGTGAACTCTTTATTATAGTCTAGACAAACTAGAATGGGGGCATGAGCAATGTCGGTCTTGATATCCTTTAAAGGCTGACTTGCCTTCTTCAGTCTAATTGAAGGTGGTCTTTCCCTTCATCATGTTTACTATATGCCTAGTATTCTCAACAAACTCAGGGATGAACTTCTATAATAAATTCACCTTCTCAAAGAAAGAATGAACAATAGTCTTACTTGTGGGAAAAGTAAGCTCTTGGATAGACTTGACTCTTCCTGAGTCAATCTTTATGCCTCCTTTGGACACAATGTGTCTGAGAAGTTTCCTCTCTATTACTCTAAAGATTGACTTTTTGGGGTTTAAGGAAATGCCATTCTAGTGGCAGCATTCCAACACTTGTTGCAGATGGCGCACATGATTTGGATGATGCTTAGAAAAGATAGTCAAATCATCAAGATAAACTATAATGAACTTACCCATTTCATCTTTGAAGACAAGGTCCATTGCTCTTTGGAAGGTGGCACTAGCGTTTATCAAGCCAAAAGGCATTCTTTTGTAGGTGAAGGTTTCCCAAGGTGTGGTGAATGTAGTCTTATGCAGGTCTACTTCCCCAACTTCAACCTGATTGTATCTTGAGAAGCCATCTAGAATTGATAACATCTCTGAATTAGTCACTATTTGAAGCACTTTATCTATGATTGGCAAAGGATAGTTATCCTTTATAGATGACTGATTCAAATTCCTATAATCCACACAGAGGTAAATTTTGCCATTTTTCTTCCTCACAGGTACTATATTTGCAATCCATGTGAAATGATGGATTGGGAAAATGATCCTGGCATTTAACATCTTTTGTATCTTAGACAGAATAGTACTTGATATTTTTGGATTGTATTGTCTATATTTCTACTTGTAAGGCACTGAGTCAACCTTCAGAGGAATGTCATGGTAGATTTCATTAGGCTTGAGTGACTTCAGGTCATCATAAGAATATGCTAAGACATCCAAGTACCAGTTGAGCAGAGAGGTGAACTTAACTCTTTCTTTAGGCGTGCAACACTTCCCAATGTTTACCATCTTGGGGTCTTCCTTAGTACCCAGATTTACTTGATCAAACTCCTGAGAGGAGTTTGAATCCATTTGCTACTATTTGATGAATCTATCATGCTTATCAAATAACTTCTCAAGGGAAACCAGGCCTTTGGAAATCTTATTCCCTTTAATTTGTATGACCTCTTCATCTATGCTCGAACTTGATTCAGGGGCTGGTCTAGGTTCTTGAGGTTTACTACCTTCAAAATACAGTCATTCAAAGCTATCCCTTTGCTCTAAGAAGGCAATGATGTGGTCATCATTGTCAAACACCTACCAATGACTAGAATTATTAGGCACACTTGGTCAGAAGACCAACTCAATAGTGTACCTATCTCCTTTGAAGTCTGAGTGGGGGACCAAGAGAGTAGCAGAGACAACCAATGCATCAGCTCAGTCATTGAATTCTTTAGGAATAGTAGAAATGTTGAAAGTATCAAAGCTTTCAATTTGGTCCCAGACTAGATTGTGGTAGTGGCACAACCTTTCATTCTTATTTTGGTATAGGTTTTTCACTTGAAAAACCACTAATTCAGCATCTCCTTTTGCATGAAGGAGCTTGATGCCTTTTTCCTGAGCGGCCCTCAATCCGAGCAATATGGACTCATATTCAGCTATGTTATTAGTGTTGCCAAACTGTAATTTGTAAGATGAAGGAAAAATATCTCCTTAAGGAGATATAAGTACAACCCCTACTCCTAAACTGGTTAAGGAGAAACTACCATCAAATTTAAGAATCCATACCTCATTAGACCTTGATTTTCCTTTGGATTCTTCCTCATTTGGGGGTGGAGATTCTTCCATACTTGCATTGTGCTCCATCAATTTTTCTACAATTTGAGCTGAACTAACCTTCGGGTTGTCACCTTCAAGAGCATCAATAGGTGCTTCAAGAACTTCTTCTATGGATAGGAAATAGTTACCCATGCCTGTAGACACAAATAAGATTTGAGCTTCAGGTGCTGTTGATTGAGTGACCACATATTTTACTTCCTTCTCAAGAAGCAATCTCTTCATAACACCTTTGACTGGGATCCTTGCCTCTGATAAGTCCATGCTTAATTTTTCACCAAGATATTTGTAGAAATTCTAGCCAAGGAGGATGCCATAAGATGCAAGGACGTCGGCCACCAAGACAGTCATCTTGATTCTTTTGTCTAGGAATGCTACAAATGCAAATTGGGCATCCTTAATTTGTCCTAGCAATGGCACTTGCTTTTTTTCCATGGAGAAGCATCTACCAAAAGTCTTGGTCAGTGTAAGGCCCAAGGATTTAGCCACTTTGGTAGGCATGACATTGTCTGAAGCTCCATAATCAATGATATAATTGTTTAACTAATGCCCATTTATCAGTAGGGAGACATAGAAGGGCTCTATTTTCCTAGGAGTAGTAGGAGGAGCAATGACAAGATTATTTGGGATAGACATGTCCTTTGGGGGAACATGGGTTACTTTTTTAGCTTCTTGTCTTGTTGGGATAGCCTGGTTCTTCACACATTGAACCAATTTATCCAACTGATCAGGGTTAGACTATAGAAATTCAAATTTATACATTTGAACTTTGGTTCTCTTTACATGATCAATAATATCAAATGTCTGAAATGAACTAGGTAAAGAGGATGGAAGCTCATCCTTCTAATTATTAGTAGGGGGAGGACTGGGCTGCAAATTTGAAAAAGAAGGTGAGGGATATTTAGTATACTTACCTTTCTTGTGATCACCAGGTCTTTTGGCTTGAAGGGTAGAGTAGCTCCATGCTTGGCAGTTATTACTGCTTACTAAGGACATTCCTTTGTCTTCTCCTTATCAACTTTTAAGGCTGATTGATTCTTTGACTGGGTTAACATAGCATATGATCCCTCCGCTGCATTACCTTCATTTTTAGGTTCATCTTGATAGTTTAGGAAACCAATATTGGAGTCACCAACCAACTCATCTTCTTCCTCGGTGAAGAGATTAACATCATCTTCAATATTTGACTCAGGTTGGAATGAGAAATCTGAGTTAGATTCAAGGTATCTAACCACTGAGTTGGTTAGAGGCACTTCAAGGGCCAGGTTCCTATGAGGTGCTGGGAGGCAATTTGTCTGCACTTGATTCCTTGCAATGTTACCTTAGTATGGCTGATTTTGAAAGGTTCTCCTTGGCATATCTCTATATGTAGGGGCAGATGTCATCCCTTGTGCCACTTGTCTCCTAAGAGCTAGTAACTCATTCACTAGCTTTTGTACCATTGGATCGGTGGTGGCTATAGGTGGATACTTAGAAGATGAAGAGGGTCTACCTCTGTTTAAATCTCTCCTTATCTTCCCAACCAAGATAAGGTCATCTTCCACCTCAATGGCCAAGTCTTGAGCAGCTTCAAGATCTATGCGGCTAGCATGTCTTAGTAGAAAACTCACTTTAGGCAGCTGTGAGTTTATGAAGAAACATTTGAGGTTTTCAAGTGTGGGCTGAGCAACTAAAGGAATCCTGTATCTTAGCTTGTCAAATTTTACAATAAAATCCCTCATGGGCTCATGAGGTTCCTTCTTCATTTGTGTAAGTTGGGCCAACAAAGCATGAGCATCTTTTATGGGCTTGAATTGGGCTTCAAATTTGGCTTTGAGTGTATCCCAGTCGATCAGTGATCTAACCTATAGGTGGTAGAACCAATCTACAGCTGCACCTTATAATGTCTCTACAAAAAGCCTGACAGCCACGTCCTCAAACTCTACACCAATCACACCACAGGCTATGTTAAATGTTGTAATGTGTTCATCGAGGTGAACTTTCCTGTCACCGAAGAACTTGGGAAAGTTATTCCTTGAACTATGTGGGAGCTCATGTAGGGTTGGGGTGAGATTAAGTGGACTAAATGAGTTACCCCAAGGGCCTCGAGCTGCCATGATTAGATTATTGGAAGCAGTGATAGAAAATCTGGGAGGTGTATGAGTAGGCAGAGCTTTGTTAATAGGAGGAAAATAAGCTTTGCCTTGTATTGGTGACTTGGTACGGATAGGAGGATCACTCCTAGATTATTGGAGGCAAGATGGTGAAGGAAATAGATCAAAATTACTCTACTGCACCAACTCAAATACATGGTCAACAACACCCTTAGATCTCTAGCTTCTTGTATATTGTGGAGTTTCCAGATTTGAAACAAAAGAATGGAAAAGGACTGGTCCTGCTTCAGCTTGGAGCTTGAGGCTTTAAACTGCTTGTCCTTCCCAAGAGTTCTGGTTTTGTAGACCAGATAATATAATGGCTATGGAGGATGGTAAGGCTATAATAAAAGTGGGTAAGACCCAGATGGGAGTTGCCAGACTCTAAAATGAATAAGGGTTAAATGATAATGGGTAAGACACAGGTGATGTTTCAATCTGAAGCTTGAGGCTCCAAATTGCAAAAAAATATTGTCTCCTTAGCAGAGTCACCAAAATTATTGGGTGAATATTTTGTTGGCTAGCTAATTGGTGACCAAAATAGTTCCTATCACCACATCATAGGGAGATTAGTCAGCCAGATGTGCAGGTTTACTACATTAGTAGGAGATAAATCTCTCCTCTCATTAAGGGGAGGTTCCCTATAGATATGTAGGAGATGCAGGAGGCTATATATATATATATATATATATATATATATATATATATATATATATATATATATATATATATATATATATATATATATGCAAAAAATAAGACACAGGGGGTAGGACAAACCATCCATCTCTATTTTTTTAGTGATGATACAAACAAACAAAAGAGAAATTTTGGGTGATGGGGAAGGTAATTCTCTTCTTTAAGAAGCAACTTTCAGCCAAGAGCCAGATTCCTTCCTAAATAGTAGAAATCTTGGGAAACACCGAAGGCACCTTTCTTCTTTTAGAAGTATTCTTGCAAGAAACAACAGTTCTTTCAAGGAGCAAGTAACTGGTAACAGGGGTGCTAAGTGACCAGCAACCCGAGAGGAAAATACAAAGATCAATGGGGGCACCACATCATCCCAAGGATCTTTACACAGGAAATGGAAATGTAAACACACTAAAGGTACTTATGGGGGCACCACATCATCCCATAGTTGGCCTTCAAGACACCTTCCTGATTAACTCCACTAGTTATACTTATTAAATCAAATGGACAAGAATGCTTCTAGGGAAACAGACATACAAATAATCTCCTAAAATAGCACAAGCTATAACAACACAAAGTCTGCAAGTAACTTGCTTTCTCATTTAGATAAAGTAATATGACAAACAATCTAAGCTCAAAGTCTCAGTAATGCCTTTCAATTTGGGTAGAGTTTTGCTTCTATAATAAAAAAGGTTTCCTTAAAACAATAAGAGAGTTTACAATATATAGAAGCTAAGAGAGGTTTGGCGCTTAGTTCCATGAGATAGCTCATGCGGTGCATTCATTACCTCGAATGCATCTTCAATCATGTCAGGGGGCATGATGGAACAAAGATGACAGCATTAATTTTTGTGCATCATTTCATCTCAAGTGCCTCCTCCTGGGTCTGAATCTTCTCTTAGTTCTTTCTGATGTCTGTGCTTTGCCTTTACTCCCAGGGGACAAACATACTATGTCTTTAATGCTTCAAGGCTCAAGAAATTTACCAAATTTCATTACTACATAGATCCTTGAGATCTTCTATGTTGCTTTCTTCATCTCAAAGTAATTAGAGCTTCTCAAGATCTCCCTCTTTAGCTACTTTTCAAATTCTATGCCACGTTGAAATGTCAATGAACATTTTGTCCTCTTAAATTTGACATCAATAGGGCCATCACTGGTTCACAATTTTAATGGCATGGGTGGCCTTTTGGATTTCTCTTTCTAGCAGGCCATGTTTCTCCATTCACTCTGCATCATTTGACACATGGTGTGTTCCACAGTGAAGTAGGCAAAGACATGTGGTAGCATCCACTGCTTTCAAAAGCTTTGGAAGTATTTCTAGAGAATCTTACAAAATGTGGCATGTGGTAGCTTTCACTATGCTCTATCAACCTATTGAAATAATTGAGACTTACTAGTTTTTACTCAAAAATGAAGAAGCTACAGGTATTGACACGTGGTGGCCTCCGCTTTGACTCACCAGGGACACGTGGCAGCTTTTGGTGCTTTCTGGTAATCATGCAGATGATAAAACATGGCAACTTTTGTTAAGTTCTAGCAAGACTGTAGAGATCAAAAAGACTTATTTGGACTATCTCGAATGATGACACGTGGCATTTTTCACTCACTTTTGTGACTTACTCGGGGCCCACCATGGTCTTTAGCAAAAATAAGTAGAAGAAGGAAGTCACAGATAATGACACTTGTCAGTTTCCATCGAGCTTTATAGGGGACACGTGGCACATTCTGCTACAACTTGATAAGGGACACATGGCATGTTCAAGAACTTTATTTCCTTGACAGGTTTTCTATCAGGCTTTCTCCCTGAGTGAATTCCTTCGAATAAAAAGTCTGAATGATTCTTGCCTTAATCATTCTACCACATCCTTTTCTCGAAAGAAAATTGTGCCCTCCACAAGGAATTATTCAAGCATGGGACTATCTGTTAGGTTTTTGTAATGGTCCATCTGCGCTTTGCCTACCCTCTGCAAGGGCTATTTGTCCTTTGGCTTTTCCTTAGTCAAATTTTTGATGATCTCAACAATTGACACATGGCAGCATCTACTGTGAAATAACTATCTTTGGAGAGATCTGGGACTTATTTTAGATTCACTCAAATGATGACACATGGCATGTTCCACTCAATTTTAACCATTCATCCCAAGTCCCACAATGGTCCTCACTTGTTACAGTGAAATGAAAAGAAGGAACTTAGACGTCGACACATGGCAACTTTTGACGAACTTCATCAGGGACTCATGGCACATTCTGTTGCTTTTAGGAAAATACATTGGGGCCCTCTATAGTTTCCACTTGTCACCATATGCAAGACTCTAAGAATCTTATTTAAAGAATCCTTACCGCTTATGAAGAGGTTGGAGACACGAACATCGATGTTTGTCACACTCCGTGGGATTTTAATGGGATACATGGCAGCTTTTGCAGGCTTTTTTCTTGAACTTGCTGATTGAACCCATAGATTGAACCAACTATTTGAACCATTAGGTTGTTGAATCCATTAAAATTTACCACCGATAGTGAACCTTGAACCCATTGAACCATTGAACCAAAGTGGTTCAAGGTTCAACAGTTCATTGGTTCATTGGTTCATTTTTGCTTAGAAGCTTGTTGATGACCCTTTTTTGGTTGAACCAAAGCATTGAACCTACTCTAAAAGTGCCTAAGTGTGAGGAACTTGTCCCTTTTTATTGAACTCACCTGTAGAATCCTTTGAACCCATTGAACCTACTAGTCTCTTTACTTAAAAAGCTCAAATAATGAAGAATTTGAAAGCTCAGAGCAAAATTTGAAAAGGG
Organism: Torreya grandis; assembly: GCA_037957365.1. Lineage (NCBI taxonomy): Eukaryota > Viridiplantae > Streptophyta > Pinopsida > Cupressales > Taxaceae > Torreya > Torreya grandis. The sequence goes on along the minus strand of JARHVA010000426.1, from coordinate 5,211,438 downwards.
GAGAGACAATTTTGGATCTTATAGGGCCAAAATAGCTTCATATGTTGTCCCAAAACTAAGTGATATTTTAGGGTAACAACACCTTGCACTCTTAAAGAAATATGAAAATTAATGATGAGAAACCCGTTAGTATGTCATTATATCTAGGGAAGGGTTTGGCATCAAGAATTGACCAAACTAGATAAAATGATTGAGAGGCACCTAAAGAGGGTATGCTCATCTCCTTACTACTTCTAGCTCTACCTAAATCAAGGTGAGAGGACATATGAGGTACCTTGATCACATAGAGAGATTATGAAATTCAACCTCTATGGGGATTATCAACATAAAGAGACATAAATTTGACTAGAACATAACCAAACTTGTTCACTCCACCTAGGAAGGGTTGTCACATAGAATGAGCAAATGTTCAAGGCTAAATACAAGCTATTAAAGATAGATATGAATTTGATTTCAAGCTTCATCCAAAATAATTTTCAAAAACTTAGGGGCTGAATAAAAGATTGCAATCCTAGGCTTTAAAGCACAAAATGTAGACACAATTTAAATATACAATGTTTATGCATCTACAAGTAAATAAAACTTAAGATATGCAAAGGGCATATTATTTCTAGGGTAGGACATGATAGGACAAGTTGATAGTTATAAAAAAAGGTAGGGTGGTGTGATTGAGGTCTTCAATCAGTAGGGATTCTTTCAATCATTCATGACATCACTTGATGTAAAGATGCAAAAAACTTAAATGCAAGCTAATGGAACTACCAGTTGTGATTTGATTTTTCCAATTAAATCCATAAACCTAGGGTGCCCTAACAACTTATTTAGCAACATATTTCCAAATATAATGTATAAAGGAATTTATAACCTATCTCTAAGCTCAAGTTGACAACTAGTAATGAGCAGGAAATGAGATGTCTTATCAACAACATTTATTAAACATGTCATTGCACTTCATCAATAGAAAATAGTAGAGAACCACATGCATTTTCATTAACTTGAAAGAAAAAATCTTACATACACCAATGTTTCAAAATGCTACCATGGGGATAAGTATGGTGGATTTTCTCCATGTTGGATAGGGGAGTCATATAGACATGATCTTAGAGCTTGTTAATAGTTGTAAAACTGAAACCACCTTAGAAAGAGAGAAAAAACACACACAAAAGTGATCCTAAAATGTGGAAGAGCCTATACTAAAGAAGACATGGACCAATACATTGGCCAACCAACCTCTAACAACCACCTTAAAATAGAGGACAACATGTCTATTTATACATCTTTGAATATAGAACTGTGGGTCATAATTTGAAAAATTGTAGATAAAGCCTTCAAGTCTACCAAGATATTTCTATCTGGAATATCCCCTTTGCCATGCATGAGATCCTCATTCACTTTTAAGAAAATAATCATTGTTACAACTACCTTTGCAAGGAATGATGAATATTTGTAAAAAACCTTTGATCTTTTGACTGGAGATTCTAAAAAATTCATGATCTAGATGGTGAACTTCATATTGGAGGCCCAAACAACTATTTATCATCATATGCAACCATTTGTAAATGCTCTTGATTGCTCACTTGCACATCTAGAGGGAAAAAGCCATTTGAAGAGCTTAACAAATTTTGTCCTCATGTGTAACTTATTTGGAAATTCTCTCTTGTTGATCGATTGCAAATCATGGAAACTTTTTGGATAGGAAATATCTTCTTTTTTCATTCCAAAGAAATCCCATTACCTTGTGATGATTAAAAATTGTAAAGCTCCAGCTATGGTGAAAACAAAAAAGATCTTTGATCGTTAAGAAGATATGCTATGGAATGGTAGTTATATATTCTAATATGCTTTGAATCATTGCCACATCCATGAAAGAATCATCAATTTTATCATTTAAACCAAATCTTTCCACATACTAACATTTGACATGCCACATCAGATCCAACTAGGCATTTATGGGGCCTAAGAGAGACTAAGTTGATTGATTAGATATAATCTAGACATTTGTCACTTCCTCATGCAATCTGATCCCTTTGAAAATCCTACCTACCTCAGCTCACTTCATTTGATCATCCTTACTTGAGTAAACATGAGTTGTAGATGATGTGTGAGATGCTTGATTTCTAACTTGTGGCATGTTGTCATGCCACTTAGCATTTTGGCATTTTCCCATAGGATCCCTAAATTTTCAACCTTGGCTATACACCATCAGATCTAGCTGGGGTGAGCAAATACACTTCATCAAATCATGATCTAAAGGTTGGAACATTATTGGATATTTCCTTTTACTTGGCCCTAAGGATATGCCACTTGGCAGCCTTACAAACTTTCATATGTACCTTGAAGATAGTATTTACTTCTTTGAGTACCTCACTTGATCTTGAGTCCCATTTAACTATCAACTACTAGCTCACACCATCAGATCTTTGGAACATGCTCAAACTTTAAATAATGCCTCATGAACTTGAAATTTATCACACTTGCACTTGTCTTGGGTTCATTTGACTATTTAGCTTTGATTGTGCATTATCATATCATCTTGCTATATGCAAACATGTGTCATTGGATTTGCCTCCATTTGAAAACATATGGCTACTTCATGGGTTCTAAAATTAATTCTCACACAACCAGCCTAGAACATTTGAATCCCAATGGCTAATCCCTACAGCTTAAAGTTGACATCTATGTGCACATCAAAAAATTTCCACGAGAGCATCGTACCTATAATTTAGAAATATTTATTTGAGGAATTTATTCCATGGAATTTTTTTTAGTCTTTGTCATTCTTATTTTCTCCTCAAGCCTTTAATCTTTATCTTTTCTTCGACACACTTGTCCTGCAAAAATTCTTTTGAGCATTCTATTGGGACAATTGTTTCAGACAAAATGTCTGCGATAATGTCCTAGAAGGATTTTAAATTCACACTTTTACTGCAAGAATTGAGTATTCAACCTTTTATCTTTATCAAGATAATTGTTTCATACATTTCATTTGAAATAATTTTCCCATAGAAATTGAGCTTTATAATTTTGTCTAAAGATTTGAGACTTATATTTTTTTCACGAAGAGATGAAACTCTTTTAGAATTTTTACATGCTCAAAATGTCCAAAGGAAATAGGACTTTTATTCCACAAAAACTTTTCCAAAAGTACCTTTTGGGCCCTTTGAACATACCCTTTAGAATTTTTGCCAAGGGTACTTGCCCTACAGAATTATCCTTGAGCCTTTTGGAATGGCCCTTTAGATCTCTTAAAAGTGACTTTCAGACTTATTTAAAGTGTCATTCACCTATTGAAAGTGTCCTTTAGACTTATTAAAAATACCCTTAGGTAATTATGCAAGAGAAAAATGCCCAAAGGAAATGATCCTTTGAAATTTTGCAAAGGCAAAATGAACCTTCTGCAAGTGCCCTTTAGATTTTTTGCAATGGCAAAATGACCCTTCAAGATTTTTGTGTGAATAAAATGTCTAAAGGAATAATCCTTTGAACTTTTTGTAAACACTTTGGCCAAAAAAATAATTCATTACATTTATTTCAGGTTTTTTTATGTAGGCAAAATGCCCAAAGGGCAAGTGCCCTTTAGACCTTTTGCTATGGATAAAAAATTCAAAACAAATAAGACTCTTCAAATTTATTATGGAACACTTAACCTGATGTAAAACAAGACATTGAATTCCTTAGAACCTTTTGTAGTGGATAAAATGTCCATCAGAAATAAGTCTTTAAACCTTTTATCTAAGATAAAAATCTTGAAGACCTATTTTTGTTGGACATTATGTTCATGCAAAAAGCCTAAAAAAGTTTAAGGGAAAGACACATTCACTAAAAAAAGACCAAATTAGGACATAGCCAATTTAATATGAGCTTTACCTCTGAAGGAATACTGGATAACATGACTTGGGCTAAAGACTTAGGCTTTTTTCACTTGGCAAGGGCCCAATTGCTTCTATGCAATTTTGGGAACTAACACCTTGCAAATTGTGAAAATATAAAAATGCTCCATTTGACTTGAAAATTTACCAAAAGGTGGAGCTTATCATCTAAAACAAACTTTTCTTCTATATCAGGTATAAATTTAATATTTGTATGACGTTTTTAACATTAAAATTAAAAAATCTTGGTTAGGCCAATTTTTTAGGTAGGTATATTATGTGGTTTTAATTATTTTTATATTATGTTTAGATTCTTTAATTACTAATATTTTTAAGATATTCTAAGTTTTTTGGACATGTATTCCTTTTTCAATAAAAATACCCTGATTAGAACTATGTTTCAAAGGTTGTAAAACTCATAGGAGTTGTCATTATGGGTAATTTTTTTATCTATTTTACTTAATACATTGTGTGAGGGGTAATAGCTTAGTATTCAAGTCGTCAGACAAAAATGTATATATATATATATATATGTTTTAGCTTTTATGTACCTCATAATATATAGGAAGTGCCTAGACTTTTTTTACCAATAGGAAACATTTCATTCATTTGATTATGTGGTGCATTGATAAGTGGTTAGCCCCTATAAGTTACTCTATATGTACCTAAAATATAGCTAGTTATGCTATGATCATGGTGGAAAATTTCATAGTCAATGCCCTTTGGTTCATGTTCAGTGTTTATGTCTAGGATTAGCATATCAAAAAGCCTATAGATTAAACACAATCAACATAGTAATTCCAAAGAAATTATGGGTATACTTGGAAGTTATACACACTATTTTCATATCTATACTTAGATATATAATTATTGTTTAGTTAAAGTATTAGAAAACATATTCAATTACAATAAAAAAATGTTTCAGTTTAGTTCAACAACCCCGTTTTCAAATATAATTTTAAAATATAATAACGAAAGGGTGGAGGAAATGGAATACTTGGAATAAAGTATAAATATAAGACAAATTCAATCAATCTAAAAAAAATTACCTACATTAAAGTGTTTGTGATATATAATGGCTAAAAAGGTATCTAGCAAATGTTTAAACTACTTCAGTTGGAAAGGGTACATCACTAATGTACTACTTAGTAAGGTCTACCACATGGTAGTGGGTGTAGGAAAAAATCCTTATGACCTTTGAAAATAAATAAATAGTGGTGAATCTAAAGTCTCATATGTCAATCAATATATCCTAAATTAAAGTTTCACTTTTATGGAAAATGTTATCTTGGAAAGTTTGGAATATCTTGGAGGAGATTTTTTGGAATCATAGTAAAATGTACACATGTTAGCTAGATAATGAGATTAAAACCCTTAGTCTATAAAACTTTAATCAAATTGAGGATTTCATTGTTTATGTCTATTTTTTGAGACTTATCTTTTCATATTTTATTGATTCCTTTATCCTTCCATTAATTGAAGTGCATCTTAAGGTGGTATGTTAGTGTATTTAATTACTTGTATGCTATTGTATAATTTTAAGCTACACTTTTAATATTACTTATAATATAATTCATGTATAATCACTAATGGGTGCACAATTATCCACAAACTAATGATAGAAAAAAATATCAATCAAGTTATTAAGTGACTTGTGCATTTATTAGTAAAGTCTTATCTTTAATAAGACTTATTTTTCAAGGTAATTACTCTAAAAACCCTATCCCTAGCCTCTTTCTTATCAATATAAGATCATAGAGAGCTATTGGTTGACATAATTAATATATAAGAGAGTTATTTTTATATTGATAAACTAATCCATGCCAAAGATTAGTGTTTTAATAAAATGTCATACTTGAAAGAAGAGATGAAAAAATATAGCTTCATCCCTCTAAGATAGGAGCAACACTTTCAACAACAACATAATAAATTTTGTCTAAATAGATTATGGTTATAGGATCCTCTCACCATATGGCACTTCATGGCTCACTAGTTGAAAATCTTGACCAATGTCACACAAATAATTGTTTTGGGCTAATCGAATCTTCTAGTTCTTAAGGATTAAAAGATAGTTGAGATGAAGAATGGCATATTTAAAAAATTTCTCAATATTCTAGATTTATCTATGAGCCTTCTATCCATCACTAATTGTAGGACCATATTAAACATAACATGTTTATTAGTTTATCATAAGTTTCTTTAAAAGATGGATTTTGTTTGAGTTGTGCACTTGGAAAAAACATAGGTATCTATTTCCCAAAGGAAAATTCTTTAGGGAAAGTGACAGATTATAATTGGTTCACAATGAACTTTGTCCTTTACTAATATTTATTTTAAAATTCATAAATACATGTTTCTATTTAATGATGGTTTCTCTCATAAAACTTGGGTATACTTTCTAAAAAACAAAAGTGAAGTATTTGAGCACTTAAAAAGTTTCAAGGCCCTTGAAAATCTATCAAAGATAATTCATCATCTAAGAATAGATAATGGAAGATATTTTTCATCATAAAATTATTAAATTATGTGAATAGGTAGGCATTCAAATTCAACATATTGTACCCTAAATCTCTCAGCAAAATGTTGTAGATAAGCATAAAACCCACACACTAAAGGAAATGGCTAATTTCATGGTATATTCCAAAGGATTTACTTCATAGTATTGGGTGGAGATAATTCAATGTACAACCTATTAGAGGTAAAATCACTAAGAGGGGGGAAGAATCAGTGATGCAATATAATACAAACTTTAATTTAAATCCTTTCAAACTGTTAATCAATCATCACAAGCATTCATAAAGCATACAAGTCATTTATAATACTGAACAAGAAAGATGATGCAAGATCAAGCACAAAACACATGAATTATGTGGGAAAAACTCATGGGGAATAAAACCCACTCTTAAGCCTACAAACACATGGAATACTTGTCCTATAAGATGATCACAAACATGATACCTTATAGTGAAGCACTCAATTCATAAGGAACACCCACCCTTGAGCATGAATAAGAACCAACTTGTTCTAGATGTTGAGCACCCACACAACACCTATGAAATCAATAGCTCTATAACACTAGTTCTATTTTCAATCTAATGGAGAAACAATATATAACACCTCTCTTCTATCCTTCACACTCTCCATAGCTTACACACATAAGTAATGCATCCAAAACACCCTTTTGAATCATTCTAGACTTCTTCACTCATCCTCAATCTTCAAACATTCATGATCACTATTATGAAATCATAATTATGACATGTAAGTCATACACACAATCCTTAAACTACTCTGATCTTCATGCTATCCACTAGGCACACTCACACTTCTCTATTCTATCACCTCTCTGCTCTAAGAACCATCACCTTTGATTTCACTCTTTATAGAGCCTTCATAAATATTATCTTCTTGATAAACCATAAGACTTGTATTAACCCTTAAGTCTTTTATCACACTAATACATATATCAATACCACCCTCATAGGTCATTCATAGCATCCATGGGTCACCATTAAGTAGCTACATATTTCAAATAGGCCTTAGTATCCCTTATAGGTCTCATGGAGACCTATTCACCGCTTTAACACTTCACCAAACAAATTAGGAACACAAGAAAACTTTCAAATGCATAAGTATATTCCACATGACCCATAAGACACCTTCAAGTAATTATATCCACCATTATATGTTGAGGTCAACATACCCCACTTCTGAACAATGAGGACCCGTGTAAAATTATGCAAATTTGAACCTTAACACTAAAAATTCACTTAATCAGAGTGTCATTAACATGTTTAAACATTATTTGTATTTGAAGATTATCCACACCTAATTGGGTTGTATTATTTTTGCTCATGGCCCTAGTTTCATCCTACCTAATATTGATAATAATGGATCTTCTTGTTTCAAGTTGTAGGTTTAATGGAACCCTCATCGAATGTATTATACTTGGATTTTACATTTTAACCCCCATTCAAGATTTTACTATCCTTTAGTCTATAGTAATTCAAGATAAATCCATGTTTAAAGCTTTTGTAAACCCTCTTTTAGGAAACCCTAGCACAAGTTCTTTTGGACCATATTTAAAAATTGACCGAAATAATTTATGTGGGAACACTTTTAAATTGCATGGAATTAAGTCTAATTTTTATACTAAAACTTGGGTGTGTTTTTTAAACACAATCAAACCTTAGCCTAAAAAATTATATACTTTGTCTCTTCATCTCCTGAGTTCCTCATTCCTTTTATTTTAGCATGGTATAACTTTAAAGTTTACAGGGTCCTTCTATTATGTTCCTAGCTTGGTTGAGCTTTATTTTAGCATGGTCTCTCTTGTTACAAACTTATACTAATGACTTAGTCCTAAGGCCCCATTCATTTTTATTAACATAAATGAGATCTTAGTCTAAGGTCATTATCTTAAGTCTTATATGTCTTCAAGCTCACCTAATCTGTTTATGACTCTAGGAGCCAACCACATTCGACTGCCTGGATCATAATCAATGATCCACATCTACTTAGATGAGATCAATCAAATGATGTGTATTGAGTCAAAGTTTATACAAGACCTATTGTATTTCATAGAGATTAAATTTTACACTTGTGTGCCCATCATTCGATGTCCATGAGGCCATCATTGATGTTTGTGAGGCTGTCAAATTTTATCCTTTATGGTTAAATTAATGGGACTTATATTTGATGTTCATATGCCTATCATTTAACATACATGAAGTCATCATTGATGTTTACAATAAAGTCAAAATTTAGCTCTTATGGTAAATTATGTGAGATTAAATTTGATGTTCATGAGCCCATTAGTTAACATATGTAAGACTATCAAATTTTGGCTCTGGAACCAATCTCACTTAGATGAATGAACATATTTGTTCTTTGTGTTGTAGGATCAATAGAATCTCATTTGGAGGACAAACATGCTTAGGGTTCTATACTTCAATGTCAAAATCAATCTTGCATTAGCTTTTGACCTATCATAGATTAATTGGATCTATTTAAATCCATTCTAACTAAGTTTAATTTTGCATGGGAGCAATTGTAAACATCATAGACTTAGCTTAAATATTCTCATAAGATTTAGTCATATTCTTGGTCCACACATGTGTCCCATGATCTTTCAGACTATTTTATTGGCTTGATCTAACAAATACAAGGTCAAATGCTTACAAAAATTAGCTTAAAGATTTTACCTTAAAGTTTTATCATGTTTGTTAATATGATAAAACCTTAGGTTAAAAAACATTATGTTAAGTCATTTTATTGTTATGTGAGGTCCCCTTTATTATGTTCTAAGCTTAGCTTAAATATTTTAGCCTAAAATTTGTTTCATGTTTATTAAAATGAAATAAAACCATATTCTAAAGTTTTTAACCTAAATTCTTTATGTATCCCAAACCTAACTCAAACATCATGCATATTTTTAGGATCTACAACCCATGTTCACTCAGATGAGATCAATCCAATGGAGTGAAACCAATTCAAAATTTCAATGGCACTTCAAAAAGGTGAGGAAGTGATAAGTGTCACATCTGTAACCAAAGAATAGCAGGAAACCAATGGCAACCCATCCCATAGATCATGATCTAATGGCATGCATACATTTGGGCAACCATGATCAGATAACATGAGACTAGAGAGGACTTTTCAATGAAGCTCTGAGCAAGCATGGCACTGCTACGTGGTAAAAGCATGCTAACTAGCAAAGATAAAAAGGTTGAAAGCTAAGGATGTCCATAGGACTACCAAGTAGCATGACCTCAGAGATAAATATATATAGTGACCAATGACATTCAACTCTTGGGATTAATATTAATAGCTAGCACTGATCCATGCAATATGATTTGATGGAGCAAGACAGAGCAAAGTTTTCAAAAACTAACGGTCAATTTTTAAACATGAATGAATAAAGTGACATGAAAGTGCTAATTAGATTCCACATAAACACCACATAGGTAGAAAGTGACAAAACTAAAGATTTTGTGGGCTTAGAAAAGAAAATGTATAAATGTGAAGGTCCAAATCAAAGATAAGGCACAAACTTGCTTAAGTTCAAAATATATCACTATTAAATCTTGAAAAGACTTATATAAAATCACAAACATCTATAAAATCCATAATTTAATCCCAAATTAACCATATTAGAGCTTGAGAGAGTCAAATTACCATTTGAGCAAGTGCAAATTGATCCAGAGGTGAACTATAGATCACTAGTGAGCAATTTATCAAGTTCATAGTCATGGTGACCCAAAAACAACATAGAGAAGCTTCAAAGCTCTATTTGACTACAAATTAAAATGGGAGGACCTTCAAAGACATATAATTTGATGTTGTAGCCTTGAACATAGGAGATAAAAATTGGTCCCATCTATTTGGACAATCGAAGAGCAACTAGTCATTTCCAAGGAGGAGGAAAGGAACTTGTCTGTAAAGAGGAAATATTATGATGTTGTGGCCATCCAAATGACTGATCTTCACTTTGCTATAGCCAAACTAGAGGTACTAAATTGTATTAATGTTATATATCCTATATTTAAAGACTGTAAAATTGATAAAGTCATGATAGTCCATGAACCTAGCTTTAGGAAGGTTGCATATATTTATCCTATAGCATTTTAAAACTATTATAAATAGCCAACAACTCAAGTAGACATGACTATAATTAATGAGTGGGATTAGAAGAATGATTTGAAGACCATAATAATTCTCTAGCTATATTTTGGGAATCAAGTAGTTTTTAACTTCAGTGGCAACATCTCAATCAGCCAATTTAGTCCTAAGATTAGGATGGTCATGACCTTGATGAATAGGTTATGTGGGAATCCAACCACCACTTATGTGGATAAAATCTAGTTGCCTTTAGTTTACTTTATGGTTGAGAGAGAGAAAACCCCTCCCATTAGTGAAGTCATCAACACTTTTTTGAGTAGGTAGATCTAAGGAATAAAAAAGACTAGGGGTCAATTTTATATGATGTCATATCTATTAGATGCCCTACTAGATATCACCAATATTCCCTGTAACCCTAAGAAATATTTTCTAGTATTTAGTCTTAATAGAATTATAACTACAGAGGAACATATTAAGTCATTCAAAGTTTCATTAAGATTGCTAAATGTAGTCCATGAGTATGTAACATGTAGGTTGTTTCCTTTTATTTTTAAGGATGTTACGTATGAATGGTGTTTAAATATTCTTAAAAATTACATTAATAGTTGAGATCACTTTAATAATGTCTTCATTGACTAGTTGGGGAAAATTATTAGTCCTTGTGTCTTATATCAATAATTCACCACAATCAAGAGGGATGTAAATGAACCTATAAGAACATTTAATGCTAAGTTCTAAAAAATGTATATTTAGACCATAAACCCTTACAAACTTGATGAAGCCTTGGCTCTATAAGTCTATAAATATGATTTGGATCTCATGACCTCTACTTTATTAAAGAGTGTTTTTGGACATATGAATACTCTGGCCTTAGCCTATTCTAAAGCAATGATCATCAATGATCAAATGCAGCACCAAAGTCAAATGGATTACTCAATTCCCAATGTTAACCCACATTTACCTCCTATAAATATATTCCCAAATAATAATCAAAATATACCCACCTTGATCTAGATCCCAACCTTGAACTAATTTCCTTTAAGTCATGCTCATCCTTCTCAGAACTTGGGATTCTTGAACACTATAGAAAATGGATTTAATTCAAGTGATCAAAAGGCTTTAGTACCAACCACTAGTGATAATAATAATTAGGTTCATAATTCTAAGGCATCCAAGAATGAGAATTCTAATTTAAAAATGGTTCAAAATCTAAGCACTAATTTCCTTCAGTTGCAAAAGCAAGTAGGCACACTAGAAAAAGTTATGGTATAAACTTTTCTTTCTAGAAGTTTAATAGACCAACTCATAGGTTCCATAATGATAGTTATTACAACAAGAATAATAAATAATTTACTGATAAGAAAATAATGGATATAAATCTTATTGATGTTGACTTAACTGATTACTATAAAGTTTCTTGCATGACTAAACATTGGGAAATAGAGTACACTAATTTTTTTAAGGATTTTGAAGCCTTCCAAGAGGATCTAAATACATTTGAAGTAGTTCCTAATAAAGATAATGGTGAAGGTACATAAAGATCTAAGACAATTGACTAGGCTCTCATGGTGGAGAGATTTGAGTTCCCTTTCTAAGAGGACTATGAGGCTGAGGACATTCCTGAAGTGATTCATGCTTTCTAGAAATTTATGAAGAAGACTTACCCTCTAAGGAATAGGGAGAAAAAGAAACCATTGACCACTTCTACTCCAAATGAATTCAAGATTTATCTTGATACTACATTAGATAACAATCCAAAGTGTCATAAGGGAAATACTTCTAAATTTAATGTTATACATCTAATTATTTTAAGAAGATTGGATATAACATAATGGAAGGTATGAAGAAAATCAAAGCTAACATAACCTTTCATGAGTTGACTTAGATCATGAAACAAAGGGATATGTTATTAGAATCATTGTTTAAGAAGCCTAGTAAGTCTCAAAAGTCTACACATGCTAATGTTAAAACACACAAAAGTAAGGTAGATGTTCCTCCTTTCCTACTTATAGTCAACATATTTGGTAATAATTTACATAACTATTTGTTATATTCTAGTGCATCTGCAAATATTATGCCTAAGGGTATTTTTGAATAATTAGATTTGAATCCCATTAAATTTGATGGGGTTGTAACTTAATTGGATAAATCAAGAATCAAATTGATTGGTGAATTGTTAAATGTCCACATGTAGATTGCCTCAGAGCCAAAGATTCAATAGTTTATTGATATCTAAGTGGTTAGCATCCCTGATGCTTATGGGATGTTTTTGAGCAGAGATTGGACTAGGAGTTTGAATGATTATATTTCAACATATTGTTCACACATGTGGTTGCCTTGAAAGGGATTCCAAAACCAAATTAGGATAGAGAGGGAGACCAAAAGGAAACTTATGATCATTGAATATAGTGTCATCAATGAAAGGGTGAACTTGGTTGATGCTAAGTTTGGAATTTACACTCTTGAGACCTCTAAGGTATGTAACCCTAAATCCTCTCATGTTTTTCTTGGTCTATGTAAATTACATTTTGATGGTGCTAGGTGTAATTCTAGGTCTGGAGTAGGAATTATTCTAACCAATCCTTTATGGAAAGAACTAAAAGTTTCTTATAGACTTTAGTTTCCTTGTACTAATAATCTTACATAATATGAAGCTCTGATTATATGATTACAATTTGCCATTAAGCATAAGGTTAAGAAGATATTAGTGCATGGTGACTCAAAATTTTTAGTTAATCAGGTGAGGAGTAAGTATTAATGTAAATTGTCATACCTTAAGAAATATAAGTTGAGTTTGGGATTTACTTGAATCTTTTGATGCTCTTAATATTGCTTCCATCCCTAGGGAAGAAAACAAGGCTACAAATGAGATTACCTCAGTTATAGCCAATCTTATACCAAACCAAGACTCTTAAAACCTCAACATTGATTTGATTCCATATGCTTCAGTCCTAGATAACATAAACCATATGCAAGTTTTCAATGATGACTAACAGATCCTATATTTATTAACCAACTTAGGACCATTTTAAGCCCATGTCTTATATGAAGCCAATGAGAGTACTCTTAAAGGAGATGATAAATTTAATAACAAATTCATTTAGATAAATGACAATAAAATCCCAAAAGGCATGATTACCTTAGATAGGTTATTTGATCAGGATAAACTAGTTGAGAACACTAAGATTCCCAAAGTGAATGGGAAGGATTACAATGCAGTTGATCTTGGACCCCAAGATCAACTTCAACTAGTTAATCTAAGGACAACATGTATGAGCATTAAAAATGAAAGAGCCAAAGAAATGTTGACCAAATATAAATATATAATAGTATGGTCCTATGATGACTTGCATATTTTTGATCCAAAGGTCATAACTCACACCATACCATTGAAAGAAAACTACAAAACTTTTAGACAAAAGCAAAGGCCTATCAACTCAATCCTATAACCTCTAATATATAGAGAGGTCAAGAAGCTCTTAGACTCCTAGATTATATTTCCCATTAGGCATTTTAATTGGGTTGTTAATTTATTCCTAGTCAAGAAGAAGAATGGTGAAATTAGACTATGTATTAATTTTATAAATCTAAATAAAGCATCTGAGAAAGACAATTATCCTTTGCCCTCCTTTGACCAAGTTATTTAGGTTGTTTTCAATTCTACCATGATGTCCTTTCTTGATGATTTTTCAAGATACAATGAGGTGCTCATGAATAAAGAAGATAGGATGAAAATTATTTTTACTACCAAGTGGGGCACATTTTCCTACAAGATGATGCTATTTGGACTGATTAATGCAAGGTCATCATTCCAAAGGGACATGTACCATGATTTCCAAGGTTTGGTAGGTAAATGCATCATTATATATATGGATTATCTGACCATATTTTCTAAGAATAGGGAAGACCACATCATGCATTTATAATAGGTATTTAAAAGGTGCAAAAGGTATGGAATTTCCCTCAACCCAAAGAAAATCATTTTCTACATTACTAAGGTAAAATTGTTAGGACATATTATCACTAAAGAGGGAATATCTATAGACCCTAAAATAGTAGAAGTTGTATCTAATATAGATCCTCCTAATAGTAGGAAAGAACTAAAGTCATTATTTGGAAAAATTAATTTTGTAAGAAAGTTTATTTTTGGCTTTACAAAAATTGCCAAACCATTGAAGGATATGTTGAAGAAAGATGTCAAAATCACTTGGAAAGAAGAAACCAAAAAGGCTTTTAAGGACATCAAAGAGAGAATTGGATAGGATCTAGTTATGATAAGTCCAAAATTCTCCAAATATTTTTACCTCGATTCCTTTGCCTCTGATCATACTATTGTTATAGTTTAAACTCAAAAAATTGTTGGATGTGACCATCCAATTGATTTCATGAGCACAAAATTTAAAATTTTTGAGTTAAATTATTGTTTAATTGACAAGCAAGTATGTGCATTAGTTAAAATAGTGAAGAAATTCAGGCACTACATTCTTAGGAATAAGGTGCATGTAATCCTACTTGACCCTGCCACAAAGCTCATGTTGAGTCAAAACAAACTAAGAGAACAAAGAGGTAAGTGGATGTCTATGCTACAAGAATATGATATTGAAATTAAGACTAAAAAATTGGTAAGGTGCCAAGGTTTAATCCAACTGATTGCCAATACTAACCCTAAGTTTAGTGTCATGTAAGTTGAAAAATAAAGTTTTTAGTCTAATTATTGGTATGATCCTATTGTCCATCTATTAATCAATGGCATTTATCCTACAGGGATGGCCAAGGAGTAAAGAAGAGCCCTAAGAATTAAGGTAACCCACTACCTAATTAAAGATGGAGTGTTGTAATGAAAAAACTTTGAAGGCATTTACCTAAGGTGTGTAACCAAAGAAGAAGTAGCTAAAATCATGAGCACTTTTCATGGGAATCAGGGAAGTAAACATCCATCTGGAAGGAAAAGCACTCATAAAATCCTTAGAGCTAGTTACTATCACCACACAATCTTCAAAGATGCCCACAAGAATGTAAGGCAGTACCACTCATGTCAAGTCTTCAACATGAAGGAGCCTAAGGATGCCATGCCATTATAGCCTGTTATGGTAGATAAACCTTTTACTTAGTGGGGAATAGAATTTGTAGGTGTAATCAACCCAAATTTATTAGGTCATAAATAAATTTTGACTTTTAATGACAATTGCACAAGATGGACTAAAATAGTGGCTACTAAGTAGTGCAAAATTGAAGTGTGATCAATTTTTTAGAGTAAAACATATGCACTAGATTTGGGATATCAATCTCTCTAGTATGTGATAATGGATAAAAAAATTTATCCATTGAAATGACCAAATGGGCATATGAAAATAAAACTATTATCAATTTCTCATCCAACTAATTTCCTCAAGGTAATGGGGTATTTGAATCTACTAATAAGAATTTGATGAAGGCAATAAAGAAGTCTACAACAGACAAGCCTAAGACATGACACAAGCTTTTCAAATATGCCCTTTGGGTAGATAGAGTTAGAATCAAGTAGGATCTCAAGGCATCCCCATTCTTACTGGTGTATGGCCAAGATCCCATCTTTCCCATCACCCTCAAGCTACCAACACAAAAATTCATGCAGGAGTACATGGAAGAAGATCAAGAATTAGCAAGCTCAAGGTTACTTGATACTATCCAAATAAAAGATACACAAGAAGATGATTTTTCTAATTTTAGCGGGCACCAAACCATAGTGAAAAGCTGGTTTGATAAGTGATCAAAGATAAAAGTGTTTAGGTAAGGGGAATTAGTTCTTGTTTAGGACAAGGCATCTGAGCCTAAAGGTAAATATTGGGAATTTCACACTTTTTTGGATAGCTGAGAAACTTAGAAACATCTTTAAATTGAAATACCTACAAGGAGAAGAGTTCACACTGCTCACCAATGGATAGTACCTCAAACACTACTTTAATGTTGTTCCCCTTGGGGTATTCATGGAGTAACTATAAGAATCAACTAAAATCATGAACACTTTTCATGAGAAGTTGGGAAATGGACATCCATCTTGAAGGACAACTCAAAATCCTTAGAGTTAGTTACTATTGGCCCACAATCTTCAAATATACCCACAAGCATGTAAGGTGGTGCCACTCATGTCAAGCCTTCAACATAAAGGAGCCTATGACAACCATACCACTGCATCTTATTATCGTAGATAAACCTTTTGCTCTGTGGGGACTAGACTTTTTAGGGGTAATCAACCCTAATTTGTCATAAGGTCATAAATACATTTTGACTGCTACTGACTATTGCATAAGATGGACTAAAGTAGTGGCTACTAAGTAGTGTAAAACTAAAGAAAACATATGCACCATATTTGGGACACGAGTATCTCTAGTATGTGATAATGGATCAAATTTTATATCCATTGAAATAACTAAATGGGCATATGACAATAACATCATTCTCAAGTTCTCATCCAACCATTATCCTTAAGGTAATGGGGTATCTAAATCTACTAATAAGAATTTGATGAAGGTAATAAAGAAGTCTAAAATAGATAAGCCTAGGACATGGCACAAGCTTATCAAATATGCCCTTTGGGAAGACAAAGTTAGAATCAAGTAGGCTCTCAAGGCATCCCTATTCTTACTGGTGTATGACCAAGAACCCATCTTTCCCATCACCCTCAAGCTACCAATGTATAAATTCATGCAAGATTACATGGAGGAAGATCAGGAATTTGTAAGTTTAAGGTTTTTTGATATTATCCAAATGGAAGATGCATGAGAAGAGGCTTTTGATAAATTTAGCAGGCACCAAACCATAGTGAAAAGGTGGTTTGATAAGCAATCAAAGATAAATGTGTTTAGTCAAGGGGACTTAGTTATTCCTTGGGATAATGCATCTAAGCCTAAAATTAAACATTAGAAGTTCACATCTTTGTGGATAGGTCTCTATCATATTGCTGAGACACTTGGAAATAATGCCTTTAAATTGAAAGATGTATAAGGAATAGAGATCACACTACCCAGTAATGGACAGTACCTCAAGAAATACTTTTTTTTTGCTCCCCCTGGGGTTTTCATGGATTAACTATAAGAATAGATAGAGTTAGTGTAGGTAGGGTATATTAGTTTCTTTCTATTCTTTCCTTATGGTCCCTTGTTTTTACATGAGTTTGTATATATTTGTTTGCTTTTCTTTTACTTTCTATTTTGTTGCTTTCATTTGTCTGCTTACTTTCTCTTCCTTGTTCTTTGCTTCTAATAAGTCTTTGTGGATATCCCTCAGCTAAAAGTTTGCTTTATTTCTCAATAAATACATATTTTAGAAATTCAAGTATGAATCCTAAGCATATGTTGACTATGGGTTTAAAATATGAGCTTGATGATTATAATTTAAAGAAACTAGTAAGGACTAGTGGATAGGTTATCTGTTTTATAAGAACTTAAACATTGTTTTGATCTAAACTTGGTTTTAATAAGAATTGCATGTGGGATGAAAGATTGAACTATTAAGGCATAGTCATGTTTGCACTTAACAAATATCCTTGCCTGGGATAAAGGTTGAAACCATAGGTGATTTCCTAAATATCAGACACTTGACCAAATCCCTAAAACTAGCTAACCTGGTTCCCAACCTTTGCTAGAAAGCTTAAAAGATCTAAGAAATAAAAAATAAGAGATTATTACAAAATCAAAAGATTTATAAGTGAAGGTGATTCTGGTAATCTCCATCGGGGCTATGGATGCTTGGCTGATAGTGGAGCAAGGCCTTGAATGGAGTCAAAGGCATCTCTATCAGGGCTATAAATGCCTAACTAGCAACAAAGTAATGCCCAAGCCCTCCCTAAGCTAAAGCATGGTTCTTAATGAATATAAAAACATGTTGTAAGTCAATGTTAATGGTTGATGACATTAAACGTACAATTTCTCCCTTAAATCCTATGGCAAATAGTAAGTTGAATCAAATCACACACACACCATGGCTAGGCGTTGATGTTTGGTCCTAATTCTGTAGATGCAAGGTTTGTTTTAAATATTAACTGATCTTGATAATGGCATTAATCAATTAAAATAGGTAATATAATTATTTATCTGAACTAGAGTTATGAATTCTAACATTTTGCTATGTTTCCCCTCAAAATTTCAATTTGTTGAGGTCAACGTACCCTGATTTCTAAAAAATGAGGACCCTTGTGTCAAATTATGTAAATTTTAACCTTAAAACTAAAAATTCACTTAATCAGAGTGTCCTTAACATGTTTGCACATTATTTGTATTTGAATATCATCAACACCTAATTGGGTTGGCTTATTTTTGCTCATGGTCCTTGTTTAATCCTACCTAATATTAATAACAATGGATATTCTTATTTTTGCAAGTTTAGGAACCCTCATCAAATGTATTATGCTTGGATTTTATAGATTGATCCCTATTCAATATTTTACTAGCCTTTAGTCTATAGTGATTCAAGATAAATACATGTTTAAAGATTTTGTAAACCCTCTTCCAGGAAACCATAACACAAGTTCTTTTAGACCAAATTTAAAAATTGGCGAGAATAGTTTACGTGGGAACATTTTTAAATTACCATGGACTTAAATCTAATTTTTATACTAAATCTTGGGTGTATTTTTTAAACACAACCAAACCTTGGCCTAAAAAATTATATACTTGGTCTCTTCATCTCTCGAGTTCCTTGTTCTTTTTATTTTAGCATGGTCTATCTTTAATGTTTACATGGTCTTTCTATTATGTTCCTAGCTTGGTCCAACTTTATTTTAGAATGGTATTTCTTGTTACAAACATAGACTTATGTCTTATCCTAAGGCCCCATTCATGTTTATTAACATAAATGAGACCTTAGTCTAAGGTCTTTATCCTAAGTCTTATATGTCTTTGATCTCACTTAATCCATTTATGACTGCAAGAGCCAACCGCATTTGACTGCCTAGATCATAATCAATGACTCGCATCTACTCAGGCAAGATCAATCAAATGATGTGTATTAATTCAAATTTTCTATGGTACCTTCTATATTTCATAGATATTAAATTTGACTCTCATGTACCCATCATTTTACGTCTGTGAGGCTTTCATTTACATCTATGAGACCATCAAATTTTAGCCTTTATAGTTAAATTCATAGGACTTAAATCTGAAATTCATGCACCTATCATTTGATGTTTGTGAAGCCATCATTGATGTCTACAAGACTATCAAATTTTATCCCCTATGGTAAATTATGTGAGATTAAATTTGATGTTCATGCACTCATCAGTTGATGTTTGTGAGACTATCATTGACGTTTATGAGAGCATCAAATGTTGGCTCAAGAACCAATCCTACTTGGATGAATGAACATGTTTGTTATTCATATTACAAGATCAATGGAATCTCATTTGGAGAATAAACATGCTTAAGGTTCTTTAATTTAATGTCAAAATAAATCTTTCATTAGCTTTTGACCTATCATATTTTAATTAAATTTATTTAAAGCCATTCTAACTAATTTTAATTTTGCATGGGAGTAATTATAAACACCATGGAATTAGCTTAAATATTATCATAAGATTTAGTCATATGTTTGGTCCACATATGTGTTCTATGATATTTTAGTCTATTTTATTGGCTTGATCTGATAAATGTAGGGTTCTATAGTTAAATAACTTATCTTAAAACTTTTACCTGAAAGTTTTATCATGTTTGTTAATATGATAAAACCTTAGGTTAAAAATTGTTATGCAAGGTCCCCTTTATTATGTTCTAAGCTTATCTTAAATATTTTAGCCTAAAGTTTGTTTTGTGTTTATTAACACAAAATAAAATCATAGTCTAAAGTCTTTAACCTAAGTTATTTATGTATCTTGACCCTAACTTAAACATCATGCATCTTTACAAGATCTATGACATGCATTCACTTGGATGGGATTAATCTGATAGTGTAGCTACGTCAAATTTTAAATGACACTTAGAAAAGGTGAGGAAGTGACAAGTGTCAAGGCCACATCCAAAGAATAGTAGGTAACCAATGGTGACCCATCCCATAGATCATGATCAAATGGCCCATGTACATCTGGGAAACCATGATCGGATGGCATGAGACTAGAGAGGACTTTGCAATGGAGCTCTGAGCAAGCATGGAATCACCATGTGGCAAAGACTTGCTAACTAATAAAGTTGATAAGGTGTAGAGCTTAAGAGGCCCATAGGACTGCCAAGTGGCATGAACTCGGAGCCAAATATATATAGTGACCAATGGCATTTGAATCTTGGGATCAAGATCAATGGCTAGTGCTAATCTATGTAATATGATCTGATGGAACAAGACAAAGTGGATTTTTCAAAAACCAATTATCAGTTTTTGAAAATTAATGAACAAAGTGCCATGAAAGCACCAATTGGATACCACATGGGTAGAAAGTAACAAAACCAAAGATTTTATGGGATCAGAAAGGAAAAGGTATAAATGCGAAGGTCCAAATCAAAGCTAAGGTATAAACTTGCATAATTTCAAAATTCATCACCATTAAATCTTGAAAAGACTTAAATAAAAGCCTTGACATCTAAAAAATCCCTAATTTGATCCCAAATTGACCATAATCGAGCTTGAGAGAATCAAATTGCCATCTGAGCAAGTGCAAACTGATCTAGAGGTGAAAGGTAGACCACGAGTGAGTAATTTATCAAGTTCATAGTCATGAAAACCTAAAAATAACACAGAGAAGTTTCAGAGCTTTATTTGATTATAGATGTAGAGGGGAGGACTTTAAAGATAGAATTTGATGATGTATCCTTAAACATAGGAGATAATAACTTGTCCCAGCTATTTTGGACAATTGAAGAACAACCAGTCATTCCCAAGGAGGAGGAAAGGAACTTGTCTATAAAGAGGATATATTATGATGTTGTGGCCATCTATATGACTGGTCTTCACTTTTTTGTAGCCAAAGCATAGGTACTGCATTGTATTGATGTAATATCTCCTATATTTAAAGATTGTAAAATTGATAAAGGCATGATAGTCCATAAGCATAGCTTTATGAAGGTTACATATATTTTTTCTATAGGATTTGAAAATTATTATAAATTTCCAAAACCTCAAGTAGACATGACTATAATTAATGAGTGGGATAATAAGAATGATTTGAATACCATCCTAATTCCTTAGCTATATTCTAGGAACCAACTAATTTCTAACCTCAGTGGAAGCATCCCAATCAGCTAATTTAGGCCCAAGATTAGGATGACCATGACCTTGATGAATAGGTTATGTGGGAATTTGATCACCATTTATCTGGATAAAATTTGGGTGCCTTTGGTTTACTTTATGGTTGAGAGAGAGAAAACCCCTCCCCTTGGTGAATTCATCAACACTTATTTGAGTAGGCAGATCTATGTAATAAAAAATAATAGGGGTTAATTTTATATGATGTCATATCTACTAAATTACCTACTAGCTACCACCAAGATTCCCAACATCAAAGAATGGTCACCTGAGGGAAAATAAATAGTCACCCAATATTATTCCAAATTGCATATATTCAAATATAGATACCACATGCAATTCATTTATGACTATGTATATCTAGCTTTAGTTGAGGCTATCACAAGGATCCCCATGATGAGGGTTGACCTCCTAGTCAATAAATATGTTAAATTAATTAGGATCATTTGTTTATACCTAGATTGTACTATACTCAGGATTGAGGGAACCCAGTACACCCCACTCAGGCTACCAGTCCATGTACCAAGCAAATTAGCTGAGTAAGAAGTTACATTCTAGATATGCAATGGTATAGATGGTCTATATAAAACCAAGAGAAAGGGCTTACTTCACACCTTCCCCCTAACCATTGGTTGGATTGTGTTCCAATAATGGGATAATGTGGAAGCTACTTATAAACATAGTGACTCTTTAAGATTCCAACATGATGAATTGAGACAATGGGACCCCAATGATAAAGTTATGAAACACTTGAAGATAAAGGGTATCAACTTGACTTATGAGAGCCATCTTTGGTCCTTATGACCATTTATACATTAGATCTTATTCATTTATTGAAGTATTATCAAGATTGAAGAAAATATTAAGCTAGAGGCTAGATTGTTGAGATAGTAGAAACCAATAAAATATAAATGGCAGATGAGGCCTAGGCAGTACCATTTACTACTAGGCCCATCTTTTAGGTCTATCTCATCACAACCATAGATGGAAATACAAGTTGGATAGAGGCTTGAATAAAGAAGGCCATATGAGGTGGCATCATATTTATCATAGCTTGAAGAACCAAGACCCTCAATTGAAGAGATTGACATTATAGCATTGAATCTTAAAGAAATAGTGGAAGATGCCCTAAGGATACTAGTTAGTGATTATGAATTAGAGGAAGAAGAGTCTCAAGCTAAGGAGAATGTGAAATGGAAATAGTTAGCTTTGGGTTTAGCCCCCATTGATACTCTAAAGAGAAAGGTTGAGATAGATTTATTTCTAGTAAGGGGTAAGATACCCAAGTTGACCTTCACCCATCCCATGAGTGAGTTCAATATTTTGATTGAAGAGAACCTAATATATAGCCCTTCTATTCTTGAATATTTCATATATGGTAAGTTGAAAAAAGTTCCTACTCTTCACCATTCATGGGCCATTACTAAATCAATTAGCATCACTGTCCATGATGAACTCAAGCCCTAAATCATGGCATTACAACAAAAATAAAAGGAAAGATAGAAGGCTACTCCTAAAACCTTAGGCACATAAGTGGAAACCCCAAAGCCTCTAAAAGTATCTCAATCATTGGTGGGAGTGTAGTTTATTCTAGAGGCTACCAATCTAGAAAGGGTAATTGAAAAGAAAGTTATGGTTAGAAGAGAAGAGTTCACCTTCCAAAAGGTGGAACCATTTGTTGGGTTAACTCCAATAGGGGCATAAACGAAGTGAACACCCCATATTTGAGGAGAATGTGCTTGAAGTAGCTCAATCTCAGTCATATGAACTATAAACAATGATCAAAGGCATCTTATCGTAGAATAAAAATCTAAAGGAACAAGCCATCTTGTGCATCCATGAGGACTAGTTCAAGAAGTTTGAAGACATAATGGGTGACTTGTTCAATTCCTTGAAAGTAGACAAAGCCAAACAAAATATTATGAGAAGACCAATCAATATGGATACAAGCCAAGTTGGTCAATGACAGACTGTAATTCATCAAGTGAAAGACTTGATTAAAGCCTTAACTAAAAATCAAGTCCCAAAATTCAAGACAATTGGCCTAACATACCTGAACATGGCTATGGCCATATTAGTGGACAAGATCACTGACTTAAGAAATTAGTCCAAGAAGATGAAAGACATTGTTGGGGACTTCAAATAACAAGAGGATAATATGGTGTACATCTTAACAGTTTGATCAAAGATCCCACCTCACTTAGTTCTTTGGGCCTTATTAAAAATGAGTAGTTCAATCTCATAACTACTCAATTTATGTTATAAGTGAGAAGCCAAGGACAAGGCAAAATAGGGGAGGACAATAAAAGAATCATGGGCCTACTCTTATCATCCGAAGAAAATATGAGATATGTAAGGGATATCAAACAAGCTATGGATAAAGCTGAGAAATACCTCAAGGACCTAAAGATATAAGAGAAGGATATCTTCATGAGGCCAATTGTGGACCTACAACTCATCAGTGAACAACATTCTAGATTGAAGATCCTATAGGAAAGACAAAAGATGTCATCAACATAGGGTCCTCAAAGTTAGTTAGGAATATTATTTTTGTAAAAACTTTGTAAAATTTTGAAAATAGAATATTATTTTGTAAAGGAATATGTAACTTGTAAGCACATTACCTATAGGTTAGTTCATTTGCAAAAATCTAGTGTATTCTAGAACTTTTGTAAAAAGAGGACATCTATCCTTGAATTTGTACACTTGTAAATGGACATGACTGATCGACATACTTCCTAGTATTATATAAAAGGAGTATTATCTTTTGTAAATGGGAATGGAATTTTGAGCTAAAAACTAGTGTAAATGTTGAGAAACTAATGCAAGCAAATAATTCTAACAAGATTGTCTCATTTTGTTTGTGTGAACTATTATATGGCTTCTCTCTCACTCATTTGTTTTGAATTCTAGATTTGAATAGTTCTTGTAAAATCTTGGTGTGTACCTTTGAATTAAAATTTATTAGCTTATGCTTATGCTAGGATAACTAAAGGTTTTCTAGTTTACTTCATTTTATTTTCTCTACATTTTTAGACGTGCATCATCTATCTACTTATAAGGGTAAATCTTTAAAGTAAACTTGGTTATTATTTGCATTATTTTTCACATTCTTTATAAGATGCCTGATGTGTACTGAGATTATAGATTAAGCCATTTCATATCATACATTGGTTTTAGCTACATGCCTAAAAAATATTTGAACTTTGTCATAATGTCTGGAATGAAGATCAACAACAACATATTCTCTTTCTGCCTTACCCTTCCTTTTTCTTCTTTTTTACCAATTCACTTTAGATTAAAGCTTAATTATGTAAATCCATCTTAGTTTAGATTTATACTTATAATTGAGCATAATTCATATTAATTAGCATATATCATCTCCTTATTTTCAAATATTTTTAGGCCATGGTGGTTCCCAACCACCAAACATTAAAATATTGTGAAACAGTCATTTGTTCTACCTCTATTCCACCATAGATAATAGGATTATCACAAACTACAACTCATGATCTAAATTCATAGAATTACAAAATGAGAAGTGTTTATTAAACACTCTAATCACCTTGTGATATATATTTATGCATAACACTACACTCCTCTGCATATTCACAATCTGCTCAAACATTAGTCTTGTACACAAGAACACCATGAATAAACAAATAGTTAACTTTGGAGATTAATAACTACAAGTGTATAGATATTCAAACATTATAAATAATTCTTATGGATATTCCTTGGAGTCCTTTACAACTTTGTTTTTTACACTACCATCAAAATTAGTCATACATCAAAAGTTATAAATCAAACAATACAGACTAGTTCTCATTTGTTAATTTAAATTCCAACAGTCACTATGTAAAGTAAAATCTTTAGACACGTGTCTTCATCTCATTCCCTCTATTAACTTGATCAAATATACTCCATCAATCTCCTTAGGAGTATCTTGGTCTTTAATTTTTATTTTTGTCCATTAAACTTTGATCCATGCTTCTGAGATTGTGCCACTTGGTAACCCTGCATGCCTTCTATGTATCCTGCTAATAGTCTCTATCTTACTCCACTTAGTAGCCTCACATGTTTTCTATGTACCATACTCCATTTAGTTAACATGCTTACACCACTTTGTAGTCCTGCATGCAATATGTGTTTGTTTGAATCATTGAATTGATTCATACCATTGATCTCCATCTACACAATCACCCATATGCCATTGATATGCTGCCAATTCTCTGTGATTTGTGACAAATATTACCAACATGTTAAATATTAGGTTATTTTGACTTATTTACCTTATTTTCATTATTATATCTTCATATAATTTATTGAATACTTGTTTTTATATCCTTGATCTAATTGAATGTGGTTACAACACTTGGTAGCCTTGTGTAAAGGTAACTCAATATTACAAATTTGGATAAGTATGGGAAACACTACAATCTACCTAGAATGCCAAATTTGTACCTTGATATATTTTTATACACACCATCACATGATCTAAATCTTGGACCATAGAAACTAGGCTCAAACTTGAACACCACCATGCGATCATTTCTTTTTGATACTATCATATATGCAAATGTTGATGTCATCAATTTGCTCACTCATCCTGATCTATCAAGATGACTAAGAGAACCTAGACATTCATATGACTACTTTGATGAATTCCTTTCACTTTTAAACTCACTCCAAGTACTCATAACACCACATAACATCTCTAAAACATGATTACACCATCAATAACACCCATTATCTACCTCACCAAGCACATACTAAATAACTATGCAAGAACATTGAAGCACACTTTGTCATTATCCTTATATCACACAAGACACCTTATGAACACTCTTTTACACCTCATGTAAATTATTTAAACACCTTGGAAAAATCATTAACAACACCTCAATAATATTCCCCTTTGTCATTAATGTCAACACCAACACAAGACTATGCACATACTCTTACTTTCTCTACAAACACTTTCTACCCTTTTTGACACAATGACAAAGTGGGCACCAACAGATCCTGAAGAATTAAATACTTAAAAGACCAAAAATAGGAAAGGAACACCTATGAGAGATGATACAGACTCCCCCTAATACTATGTATACCATTTCTTATCATATCTTCATAGTCTTGCTCAATGACAACACACCATCTTAACCATACCCTACTATATGAAAAAGAAACACATGATATCAATAAAATGGGAGTGATCACACTTTCAAAATATTGAGAGAGTTTCCCCCTAAGTTTCTTGACCTTAGGATCCTCTTGATCACCTTCAGGCCACCATAAACCATGATGAAACAACATAATTTCCTTCATACATTCTCTCTTAGATTGAACTACATGGTCCTCTGATCCTAAGACTAGACCATTTACAAAGATCCCTCTCTGTTTATGCATGAGGATTCAATATATTTTCAAAGAACCTAACTTCATTTGATTAAGTAAACATATCAACATGCTTGAGTGCACATCTATAGTAGACTTCTTCATATTTTTACCATGACTAGAACATCTCACATATGCTCCCACTCACATCGTGTAGAACTCTTCGATCCTTTCAAACTATCTAAGTTAACTCCCCTTAACTTCATGCTCCACTTGTATCATGACATCTTCAATAGGTCTTCTTAACCAATTCTATTTTGACACCTGAAAACCTCCATATTTTACCTTCAGACCTTTAAGACCAAAATCCATGAACACATCTTGAGTACACATACTTACAGTCAAGATTTTGAAATGAAAAAATTAGAACCATCAGAACACTATGAATACCTTCATGTCTTATACACCATGGAAACAATACTTCTTATGACCATATGAGGTCATCAAGACATCACTGAATCACTCAACATAATGAAGCAACTCATGAAACAACATTCTTTGACCTTCTCAAATACACACTCAGAACCTTGATGTGAATAATTAGAATTATAGCATCTTCAAATATTATAACCTTCTTACAACCTTTATAATATGCAAACAAACCTCACTATGAGGTTACCAAAACATCAAGAGACCAATACGATTCATGATACTACCTTCAAGAAATAATTATGACAACTTTCTCCATAGAAATAACTTCAAGCCTTGAAATAAAAAATTTATTTCTCAAGGACCACTAATCTAATCTTGTAAGTCCCCTTAAAGAATGATAATTCAAAAACATGATCATGACCAATAAGATAACTCTCTCTCAAGATATAAACATTGGTAATATTTATAAGATTTCATTCTTTAACAAACATAGATAAAACAAATAGGAATGCATAGCCACAACTAGGTTACATACCTTTCTTACCCTGTAACATCAACCAAAACCTAACTAGCATCCATCATGCTTTCTCTTGTTGACAAGTGTCTCCTTGAATCCTAGAGAGACACCCCTTTGACATAGAGAGACTAAAATTCTCAAAACTTAGGAGGATCTTAAATGTCCATACTCTCATTTGAATTGCAGTCCTACCTCATCATCAGATTGACTTTGAATGGATCCTTGACTTTGCTTTAGACTTGTCAACAAATGCTAAAAATAAAAACTAGTGACTTTCCTTCATGTATATCGTGGAAAATAAACCATATTTGGTCTCAAATTGATCTTTCCTAACATACTTAGGTCTCCAAATCCATGTTTGACCTCTTCCTTGTATTATAGGAACTCCATACACTTTCTTGTGACTTGAGAACCTATCAACCCTACTTGAACAAAATTTTGTAATGACCAACATGATGACAACTGAAACAAACAATGTATTTCATACCTTTTGATTGAATATGTTTGTGATCTCCCTTTGACTAATTTCTTATTCTTACACAATCCTTTTCCTTATGATCAAATTAATTGCAAGTATAGTAACCATTGAAATTAACATACCTCATTGTATTTAGTTGTTTGATCTGATTTGTCTTCATTCTGCTAGCATCTTCATTCTTTGATTGATTTCTTCTTATGACATAGTCCTTTTCCGTATGACCAACAAGATGGCAAATAAAACAATGTCCCATAAAATATTTAGCATACTTTGAAGATTTAGCTATCTGATCTGATTTATATTCATTCTATTCTTAACCTAATATGACTTGTTGACTTTCATTCTACCATCCTCTTTATCTTGTTCTGATTTATTTTCTTCTTATTCAGGCTTTCCTATCTTTACTATGACATTTTCATGCTCATCCTTCAGGGAAACAAGTTTAGTCTTCAATTGAACACATTCATCTTCTTTATCCCTCATGCTTGAACTTGTAACCTCTAACTAAATTCTAAGATCTTTGATGGTCTCCTTATCCTCTTTATCTTCTTTATCCATGTCATCCTTCAATCAACATGCTTGCTCTTCAAGATACTTCATCATCTCTTGATTCTTCTTCTCATCTTTCTTGGACTTGCCACATAAACACTCTTCAAGAGCCCTAACTTGTGCTTCAAGACCTTTGATCACATACCTCATCTTATGATTCCTCTCATTTTGCTTCTTCAGATCACCAAGGGCACTCATAAGTTCAGCTTCTAGATCCACATCAACTTCTTATTCCTCATTTTCATGGAAAACTTCTTCATTACACATGATATCTTCTTCCTTTGAACAACTTTTCTATTTAGCCAAGAGTAATATACCATTTTCAAATTGATTAGTCATCATCATTTAAAACATTATTAACTAAAAATTTAATTGACTGCAACTAACCTCCAAGCTTCAATCTCATTACTCTTGCATACTTTGATTGTTCTATAAAAACTTCATCATCATCACTTTCATTATCACAAATAGACAAATCTCTTTAAACTTCATAAATAGCCATATTGTACCTTGGATCACCTTCAAGTGGTTAAACTTGTAAATAAGGTCTGACTTTGATGCCAATTGTTAGAGGTACAATCATTGTGGGGTGAATAAATGATTCAATATAATCTAAACTTCAATTCCAATCTTTTCAAACCCTTAATCAATCACCATAAGCATTCAAAAAGCATACAAGTCATCCATAATAATGAACAAGAAAGATGATGAAAGATCAATCACATGACACATGAATTATGTGGGAAACCCTCATGGGGAGTAAAAACCACTCTCAAGCCTATAAAAACATGGACTACTTTTCCTATAAGATTATCACAAACATGAGACCTTTTAGTGAAACACCCACTCCATAAGGAGTACCCACCCATAATCATGAACAAACACCAACTTGTTCTATATGTCAAGCACCCACACAACACTTATGAAAACAATAGCTCCAAAAATATGATTTTATTTTAGATATAATGGAGAAATAATTTATAACACCTCTATTCTATCCTTCACACACTCTCAAGCTTGCACACATAAGCAATGCATCCAAAACACCCTTTTGAATCATTCTAGACTTCTTCGCTCATCCTCAATATTCAAAACTACATGATAACTATTATGAAATTAGAATTATGACCTATAGGTCATAAACACAATCCTAAACATACTATTATCTTCAGTCCATCCACTAGGCATACTCACACTTATCTATTATATCACCTCTCTAACCTAGAAACCATCACCTTTGATTTCACTCTTTATAGAGCCTTCATGAATATTATCTTCTTGGTTGGCCATAAGACTTGACTTAAAATTTAAGGCTTATATCACACTAAGACATATATTAATACCAACCTCATAGGTAAGACATAACATCTATGGGTCACCCTTAAGCAACTACATCTTTCAAATAGGCCTTAATAGCCCTTATAGGTCTCATGGAGACCTATTCACCTCTTTATCAATTCATCGATAAAATTAGGAACACAAGACCACTTAAAAATGCATAGGTATATTCCACATGACCCTTAAGATTCCTTCAAGTGATTACATCCATCTCTACACTCCTCTTCATATGCATAATCTGCTCAAACATTAGTCTTGTATAGAAGAATACCATGAACAAAGAAATAGTCAACTTTAGAGCTCAATAACTACAACTATACAAATAGTTAAATCTTATAAACAATTTTGATTGATATCATTTGGATTATTTTACATATTTTTTTATACTACCATTAAATTCATCATACATCAAAATTTATAGCTCAAACAATATAGTTTGGTTCTTTTTTGTTGATTTAAATTCCAATGATCATTGTGTAATGTAAAAGGTTTAGACATGTGTCTTCATGTCATTCCATCTAAAAATTTGATAAAAAAGCTCCATAAATCTCCTCTATATTCTCCTAGTATTTAATTTTAATCATTATTTATTCATATTTGATCTGTGCTTCTAAGATTGTGCCACTTGGTAGCCCTGCATGCCTTCTATGTATCCTGCTAATAGTCTCCACTCTTATGCCACTTGGTATCCCCATGTGCCTTCTATGTACCTTGATACATTTATTTAATTATATTATGACACTTTGTAGTCCCATGTGCAATATAGGCTTATTTTACTCATTTACTTGATTTACACTATTGATTTCCATCTACACGATCACCCACGTGTCGTTGATCTACTGTCAATTCTTTGTCATTTATGACACATGTCACCAATGCATTAAATCTTAGGATATTTTTAATTACTGACCTTTTTAATTCCATTATATCTTCATATGTTTTATTTAATTCTCACTTTTATATCTTTGATCTAATTGAATGTAGTTATAACATTTGGCAGCCTTGTATAAAGGTCACTCAATATTATAAATTTGTCTAAGTATAGGAAACACTACAATCTACCTGGAAGGCCAAATTTGAACATATATATATTTTGATACACATCATCACATGAAATAAAAATTATACCATATATACTAGGCTCAAACCTAAAAACCACCATGTGATCATTTATTTTTGACACTATCATACATGCAAATGTTGATGTCATTAATCTGCTCACTCAGCCTGATCTGTCAAGATGACTAGGAGAACTTAGACATTCATATGACTGATTTTATGAATTAATTTCACTTCAAAAATCATTACAATAAATAATAACACCATATAGTGTCTATGAAAAATGATTACACCATTAAAAACATCCATCATCTACCTCACCAAGCACATATTGAAGAAATATGCAAGAACACTGAAGCACACTTTGTCATGTCCTTTTAGCACATAAGACACCTTATGAACATTATTTTACACCTCATTTAAATTATTTGGTCACCTTATAAACATCATTGACAACACCTCAACACAACCTACATCAAAAATGTCACTTCCCACTCTATAGTGCAAAATATGACTCTCTAAGAAAAATGGTCTAATGTCAATCCAAATATTTTTTATTTTAGAGTTATTGGAAGTAATGAATAGGTGAACATTCTAGATAAATATTGTAAATCAATGAAAATTAAGGCTCATCCTTGTATATTTGTTGGCTAATGTGAATATGTGAAGGCATATCATATTCTTATTCTAGATACTACTATAGTGATTTACTAATGGGATGTATTATATGATGAATAATTCTTGGCTTTCACGCCCACATATTCTACTCCTCATCCAATAATTTATATCAAGTTTAACATAAATTTTGAATCTATTATGAAAATCAATACAATTTAGATGAATCTCATTCTAAAATTTACTATATTTTAGAGGATGAGCAACATGGGAGACAAATTACTCTTCCACTGCCAATACTAGAAGACATTTAAAATACACCTACACAACTAGCACAACCTCTATCAAAATTAATCCTCATAATTTTTAGTGAGGATGGTGAATTGGTATGGGATCCAAGAGATCAAAGTATGATGAAATCACAATATCTATATGGTATTACACATTAAACATGGTTGGTAGTGACATGAGATCGATATACTTATCATCAAGTTTCTAAGCATCCTAAATGGTAGTTATCTTTGGTAAAATAACTTCTTTCTCTAAATAAGAACAACACTTGGGACTTGGTTCCACTTCTGAAATGAAGAAAAATAGTGAGGTGAAATTAGGTGTACCCCACTAAGTATGCAGTAAATGGGTCTATTAAAAATACAAATCCTGACTTGTATTAAAATGTTTTTTACAAGTTGAATGTGTTGACTACAATTAAACCTTTTCTGTAATTTCCAAGATGAACTCCAGTAGGATAATACTCTCCTTGGTTACAACACAATTATGGTAAGTTCATCAAATGGGCATCAAAAGTTCCTTATTGCATGGAAACTTGTATGAATAAATCTACATGTCTCAACCTATAAGGTCCCTCAATAGTGAGATC
Source organism: Torreya grandis (assembly GCA_037957365.1). Taxonomy (NCBI): domain Eukaryota; kingdom Viridiplantae; phylum Streptophyta; class Pinopsida; order Cupressales; family Taxaceae; genus Torreya; species Torreya grandis. The sequence goes on along the minus strand of JARHVA010000426.1, from coordinate 5,178,538 downwards.
TCTATGTGCATGTGTAGATTGAGAAAGTCCTTATATGGATTAAAACATGATTTTTGAGATTGGTATGAAAATATTGATATTTTAGTCATCAATTATATTTCTACACAAAGTCCTTTGACCCTATAGTGTATACCAAGAATGCACACAAAAAATCCTAATTTTGGTCCTTTTTGTTGACAACTTAATCATCACATGAGCTTTCACCAACAATAATCATGATTTGAAAGTATGGATAATGAAGTGTTTTGAGATGATTAACTTGGGTGTGTTACATTTTTTCCTTAATATTCAAATTTCATAGTTTTATAAATGATTTTTTTAATCAATTCAAGTACACTCAATACATCCTACATCACTTCAACATAGAAGACTACAAGTTTACACCAACTCTTTTTCAATCTAGAATTACGATTTCCAATCAGTGTTCTTCTCCTTCATTTGATGGTAAATTATACAAGTAGTTGGTGTGAATATTTATATACTCTACTCATACACAACCTAATATCTCTTTTGTAATAAATATTGTATCATTCTATTATCAGGTCCCCTATGATAGCCATTACCAAGATATTAAGTACATTCTATTGTATCTTCATGGTACTACTAACTATGGGATTAAGTACAAGTCGATAAGATCGGGCTCAATTGTTGGTTACACTTATGGTGGTAAAAAATAGTTGTAGGTTACACAATTATGTTGTTGCTTCCACAACATGGCCTAATTTCATCATTGAAATCATGGAAGCTCTTTTTACTTTGGATTCTGATCCTTTTCCCATGGGGAGTGTTAATGGTTTATAAGTTTGGACCCCCATTTTTGGTTTGTATTTGAATTGGTAAAGGTCTAATTTACTCTTTATTTGAGAAAACCTTTGGCTTAAATTATCTCTAAACTCTAAAAGCTATGAGTTGAATTTGAATAAATATACCCTTTATCCCACTTAAGGTTTCTTGGCTCAAACTTAGGTTTCTATAACATTGTTATGGAAATTATATGATTTAATCCAAAACATTCATGTTATTTTCATCTGAGTGGGTGTCATGCTTAATTATTTGAGTAACCATGGTCTTTTAATAAGTATGTGGATTTTGAGCTATTTTAATTGTCTAAGTATTTTATAAGGCCGTTCATACTTTAAAACTTAGTCAAAATATATTTTGTTAAGTCTCTTGGCCCATTAAAAATTCCTTAATTCTTGGAATTGGAACCTTTATATCTATTTACTTGAGTCTTTCCAAATTTAGAGGTCTATGTATTTTTTTTTATTCAATCAAAATTAAAATATGCATGTTTCCATTATGTAAAAATCTTTATTTTATACCTTATAACCTAGTCATTTCATGGGACCTTGTAGGCTCAAAAATATTCTACCCCCTAAGATTATGACACATGTCATATCTGTGGAAGCTTGATCTTGATCTATGCAAATTTAAAGTCTGAAACCTCCCAACTCACCATTGACTATTTGATCTTATATTAACAGCTTATGTTCAACTAGGGATTGATCCATCCAAATAATATAGGCCCATGAAACTCCTTGACTAGTTGCTTACCATTATATTTTTGGATCAATGGCTCAAATTGATCCTTAACGAAGTAATACCAAATACCAAATCCTCTTTGAGTCTTGAATTCCTAAGATATTTCCATGTGGCATGATATTGAGAGATCAAGACTCAGAGGGGAGCTTGACCATAATGATAAACAAGAGTACTTATGATGGTGCCACATGGCATGATCACATTCTGTCATGTTAGACTTGAAAATCTAGGATGATGCTATGTGGAACCATCCCATGAACCAAAAGCTACTAGTTGATGAATGAGGGCTATCCACATGGACCTAATGATGCAATTAGACCCTTAAAATAAAATTTGATAGGAATTTTCCCATCAAGACCTAGGTCCCTAAACCAATGATAGCTTACCATGTGGTATTTGTCACTATCTTAAATTTGATATCCGTATCGAATGTCAATAGTGTTAAAATTAGAAAAGGGTTTTTTTTATAGAAGGAAGTCTAAATAATGGGTCTTTTCTTTTTTTGGATTTGGCTTTTGATTCATGATATTTGATTTAATTTATTGAGTGTTTGGATGTAGGGTTAATTGTTTAAAATGAAAGTCTTTGTTTATTCAGATGTTGTATTTTATAATGTAAAAGTTTTTGTTTGGGGATTGATCCATCCAAAACATATAGGCCCATGAGACTCCTTAACTACTTGTCTACCATTAGATTTTTAGATTAATGGCTCAAATTGATCCTTAGTGAAGTAATACCAAATACCAAATCCTCTTCGAGTCTTAAAGGTCTGAGATATTTTCACATGGCATTATATTAAGAGCTCAAGACTTAGATGGGGGCTTACCCATAGTGATAAATAAAAGGAACTATGATGGTGCAACATGGCATGATCACATTCCATTTTGTTAAACTTGAAAATTTAAGATGATGTTGTGTGGCACCATCCCATGAACCAAAAGCTACATATTGATGAATGAAGGATATCCACATGGACCCAACAATGCAATCAGATCCCTAAAATAAAATTTGATAGGCATTTTACCATCAATACCTAGGTCCCTAAACCAATGATAACTTATCATGTGCTATTTATCACTATCTCAAATTTAATATCTACATCAAATGTCAATAGTGTCAAAATTAGAAAAATGGTTATTTTATATAAGGAAGTCTGAATAATGGGTCTTTTCTTTTTTTGATTTTGGCTTTCGATTCATGATATTTGCCTTAATTTTTTGAGTGTTTAGATGTAGGGTTTCTTGTTCAAAATGAAAGTCTTTGTTTATTTAGATGTATTTTAGAATGTAAAATTTTTTGTTTAATTATCATATTTATTTCTCATATTTCCCTTTGCTTTCTCACGAGAGTTTTTAACTTGGTTATTTTATTTGTAATATAAATTTTTGATTGATTCAACATATAGCCTCCGAGTTTCAACCATCTAGGGATACTTCCAAATAAAAGGCCCTTAAAAAAGTGACTAAGTGTTTGGATGCCTCAAGGTCTGTGATTGTGCGACGTGGCACTATCACAAAGCTTAGAGTTGTAGACACTCTATTTTTACAACTTTTATGTCAAGTTAAAAAATGGAATGACTTCCTGTAATTTTACATAATCTTGTCTAAAATATCCTATTCATCTAATATATGTGTTCAAATTCATCTTGGGGAATCTCTAGATGAACCAATTCAATGTATTATATTTGTTCAATCATCATTCTCTATTCAATTTATCTATTTAATCATCATTTTCTGGTTAATTTATCTATTCAATTATCATTATTTGATCAATTTTTTTGTTAAGATATCTATCTGATCAATTTCTCTATTCAATTACTTAAAACTAGTCAATTAACTAATTCTCTCTTCTCTAATCAATTAATGCTATTAATTCTCTCTTCTATAAATCATTATTATAATTAAATTCTCTGCATTGTATTAATTAAATTGATGTTTGATTAATTTAATTAAACATTCTTCTAAATAATTTCTCCACATTGTATTAATTAAATTGATATTTGATTAATTTAATTAAGCATTATTTTAATTATATTTGTATTACAAATGGAATTATAGTTTCCTTTCAATTAATTAATTATTATTATTTTCTCTTCAAGTGGGCATATTCATGAAAAGAAAAAAACTTGAGATCCTAGGAATATACCATTGAGAACACATCAATTTTGAAAATAATTAGCAATAAAGTGGGATTATTTTCCACCCTTCATCTTGGAAATAAGATGAAGGGCCCACCTTTGAGATCCATGTGATTTCTTGTAGAGGATGCTCCACCCTTCATATTGGAAACAAGATGAAGGGCCCACATTCATTTCTATTTGTAAGTTACAAAGGGTAATACTCCACCCTTCATCTTGGAAACAATGTTAAGGCCTTATATTCCTCCATTATTGATATTTGCAAAGGTCATCCTCTACCCTTCATCTTGATTGAGATAAAGGGCTTACATCATTGATCCATGTGCACATTTGAGGTCTCTTTGGAAACCATTAATTTTGATTTCAATATGAAGGGCCCTCTTTAATCTATATTTTGTCTAAATACACCTCTTTACAACGTAATTCAACATACTCAAGACCTATAATGAAGTGTTAACCATTTTTCAAATCACCTTGTGCATCAAATCTTCTACACTCTTTGATCAAAGTCTTCATGATACATAGAATTTATGGAGTTTATTAAATACAAATTGGAATTAATATAGATCATCTAAAATCTACATCTGAGTTGCATCCCAATAAGGACAAGTTACAATGAGTTTTACATCATGTTTTTTCAATCTTAAAGCATTGTAGTCTTTATTTGTTGAGCTCACAAGGTCTTAGGTGTATGATTTTATATTTGTTATCAATTTTCTTGTTTAAAAAATTCATGAAAATAATTAAAATATATAATATATCAACACATATGGCATGACTAGTGGGACGATGAAACCCACATATCTCTTTTAAGCCTCTTTAGCAAGCTTTCTAGTTATAATTTATTTTTCTAATTTTTTGTTAAAAATGACTTGTAAAATGATAATAAATTTTTAAATTTTATCTATTTTAATATAAATTTTTATATAGGTATGTGTAATTTTTCTATTACATACATATCAAAATTTAGTTGAAAATAGATGTATAGTTTAAGTTTTTTGGCCAAATTCCTAACTGTTATTTTTTATTTCTGGTTTTAGTTTTTAGCTAAAAATGGCTAGTAAAATGATAATAACTTTTAATATGTTATCTATTTTAATATTAATTTTTTCATTGGTATACATATTTGTTCTATTACAAACCTATTAAATTTTAGTTGAAAATGGATGTATATTTTACGAGTTATGGCTAAATTACTAATTGTCAATTTTTATTTTTGATTTTATTTTTTAGCTAAAAATGGTGAGTAAAATGCTAATAACTTTTGATTTTTTCCCTATTTTAATCTAAATTTTTTCATAGGTATGAGGATTTTTTATATTAAAAATGTATCAAAATTTTATTGAAGCTATATGTATATTTTAAGATTTATGGACAAATTATTATTTGTCATTTTCTATTTCTAATTTTATTTTTCAACTAAAACAACTAGTAAAATGCTAATAACTTCCAATATATTCTTTGTTTTAATATAAATTTTTATAGAGGTATGAATATTTGTTATATTAAAAATCTATAAATTATTTTTTAAAAATTTATTATATAGTTTAGAAGTAATCATTAAAACGTTTACTACTATTTTTGTATATTTACGTATGCTAAAGACTCACCAAACAATATTACTAACTTTGTTTTCTTGCAAGTTCCAAAAGGGTGGGATGATTTATTCAAAAAAATATATTTTATTTTCAGTGATTAAAAATCAATTCACATTTTATTTTCAGTGATTAAAAATCAATTCACATTTAATTTTAAGTGCTTAAAAATCATGTCACATTTTGTTTTGGATTTTAAAAATAACACTTGTGTATTTGTTAAAGTTCTTTTATTTCACGCTAGTATTCTTTGTTGTTTATTGCTTCTTGCATGTGTTGTGGGGATATTTTGTGTGTATGCTCTCCCATTTTGGGTGAATCAAAAATGAAAATATTCTATTTTTTTTAAAAATATCGAATATTTTCCTATTATGCTCTTTACTCACTCTTAGTGGGAGTTGCACGAATTAGAATGTCAACACCTTCATTTTTTTTGGCTTGTGAGTGGGATTTAATAACAAAATCACAAGTATATTAGGTGGTATTTGACCTAGGGTTTCATTTCCCAACATCATACCAACCCCACTTATCTAGTGGGGTGTTAGTAGTTAAGTGGTTAATTTGACCAGATGGAAGGGGACTCGAGTCAAGTGATAGTCTAGACATCAGACTTAACTAAGTATTACATGAATAAAATAATTTTGAAATGGAAAAGACCCTTTTATAAAAATTGAGGTGATTTTAATCCATTGATAGATAGTTCTAAATAGCCCACATAGTACAAGGTATATTGGGACCAACTAGTTTTGTTAATAAAAAATTTAGACTAGAAACCTTTTTTTCATGGATATATCACTGATGCAAGGATGCAAAGGTTAAAATCTTATGAATATTTAATTTTACATATGACCTTTTGAGACAAGGGGGGGGGTGTAAAAACCCTACCAATAACCTACAATAATTTATTAATTTTTAAATAAGCTTAAACTTTATCCTCTCAAAATTAAGTATATTGAAAGGATTAGTGATTTTCACATTAACCTATGTCAATTTATACCATAGGGAGAGATTGATTGAGTCCTAATTTGGTCAAACATGATCACATTTTACTTACACTAAAGGGTGTTACTCTGTCTGTGTCATTGGTTAAATTTTATTTCATTCTACCTTGATCAAAATTTTTACATTTCATACTCTTTTCTTGTGTGAATTCATATCATTAATCTATCCATGTCATTGGTTAAATATTTTTTCATTCTACCTTGGTAAAAATGTTTATGTTTCACAACCTTTTCTTGTATGAAATTATATCATTACTCTATCCATGTCATTATTCAAATCTTGTGTCATTCTACCTTGGTCAAAACATTTATGTTTCATACCATTTTATTATGTAAAATTGTACTATTACTCTATCCATGTTCATGGTCCAAAAATTTTCACAACTCATTCATTTCATACCTCTTTTATTGGGTGAAATTGTATTGTTACTCTATCTATGTTCATGGTCGATTTTTTTTCAAATTTATACATTTGATACATCTTTTATTTAAAATTTTATCATCACTTTTTTCTATGTTCCAAGTCAAAATTGGTCTTTCTACCACTTATGTCTAAATTATGTCTCAAACCACATCTTTCTTATTTAAAATCATATTGTTACTCTATTCGTGTGAGTTTGAAACTATTCTAGTCTTCTTCTTAAGTTCTCATTCTAAGGTAATTTCTAAATAAGACTCTATTCTCTTATGTTCAAGTCATCTCTGTTCAAGTCTAAAATCTTTCTCTAGTCATTTCCAATATATTTTTCCATTTATTTTTAGGTTTATTCTAAGTTTAGGTCCAATCTAATCAACTTTGTTCAAAATCAACCATTCACAATCAAAATTATAATGAATTCAATGCTATTCAAGTAAAACATTCATTTCTCTTTTTCAAGTCACATTTCTAGTTCTATTTTAAATCATTTCCTTATCTTTTTCATTCAATCTCCCACACGTATCAATTGGGAATGACAAAGTCATGACATCCATACTTTCTCTCACTTGAATCCAATTCCAATCTGACCTTTACCCTAACATGAATCATTGATTTGAGGCATCCTTCAATTAGTTTTATATCAATTTTATAATTCATTTAATGATATCAATTATTTTTTTTGATAGATATTACCTACATGATCTTGATCATGCTAGAAAAAGGGCACACATTTTGATACCTTTATTCCACACCCATTTGACTTATAATTTACAAAATTTGTGTCAAAATATTAATCCATTTAATGAATCCTTGGAGCACATATTTGACCAATTGGTTGTAATAAACATAATTTATATCCATGTAGTAATATTTTTGGTAAAAATAAGCCCAAACCTAAGTGGTACCAAAAATAATAATATTGTGAATATTCAAGGCCATTCAACTAACTGATGTGGTGGGTTCACGATGTATGTTGAAAGTTTGGCTGATTATGGATATATCATGATTGAGTCACAAGAATCATGTCAAGCATCAATACATGGCCCATGTATAAACTAAGATGTGTTACAACCTTGCCTTAGGAAGCAATTTGTTATTGTTGGCATGCTAATCTTGCAAGATCATCTTAGCCAGATTAGCATTTTAACTACATAGTACAATTGATTTTTTCTATTTTGGGACACTATGGTATTAATTATGATGCATTATTTAGTAGATGTATATGCCTACTTTAGCTATGAAATACTAGTTTATTTTGTTCATATAAAATTTTATTACTATGAATGTATATTTCTAGAGCAGTTATTGTTGTTGTGTTGTTCAGTGTTTTCAAGAACAGGTCAAGTGAGTTAGGTTCATTGGTGGACTTTAGCTGCTAGGAAAATAAGGAAAGTTTATGAGAAGTCAAGTTGGTATCATCAAGTAAAACTAAAAGGTGATATTTATAGTCATCGTTCATATTGAGTCTTTTGATTTTTGATGACTTCATCTTTATTATCTTCTTACCCTTGTACGATTGATCGCTTGTGTCATTATTTTAGGTTTTATTTTAATTTAAATATTTTTGGGATCATTGATTGTCACTATTTAGGTCATGTTATCAAGTGTTATTTTTATGATTTTTGATTTCATTTTGAATCTTTTTAGTGTTATTGGTCTTCAACTCTTACTTTTCCCTATTATACTTAATTGGGTAGTCTTGGATGTAAGACACAATATTTTCACATCGTAGTAGTTACCCTTTGGGTGGTTAGACCATCGTTTTAGTCATTAAATCCCTTGGATTATAATTATTTTGTTTTTCTAATTGAAAATGGGGATTTTTATATTAATGTGTCTTAGCTTGTTTGTCTTTTTAGACATACACACACATCTTTCCAATATTTAGGCTTAGTTTTGGCCTAATGATAATCAAACTTAACTTGACAATTTATTGAGTTAAAATATCTTGTTTATTTGGTTCATTTACATCCTATTATATCATGGATATATATGTCAATTCGTTGAAAATATAAATTTTGGCATGATTCTATGAGAACACAGATTATCATTATCATTATTATTTTTGACCTAATGCCTTAGACTATGGGATGGAAGTTCAGGTAGGGGGAAAACATTTTGGTTTTTTAAATTTTAATGAATCATGACCTAATTCACTAAACTCCCTCCCTCTACACATCATCTCCTTGAAAAAATCCCATCATGACACCCCTACCAGCAGCATGGCATTTGAGTTGGGGGGCAATTTGATAGAAGAACTTTTCATAATTTTGAGGGACATAGAATTCTACCTTCACAACATGGAGTTGGGGGAGAGATCCATATTGGCTATGAAGGGCCCTGCGTCCTTCATGATATGGGGGAATAATGTGGTGGTAGATAAAAGTGGAATCTATGGGTGACTTAGCTCTTTCAATCTACAAATCTATTATAAGTAATGCCCTATATTTTATATTGAATGAGAAATAATATTACTATTTTTTTCTATTGAAAAATTATGTTATGTCATATATAAACTCAAAATTCAAACTAAGTTGATTTAGATATGATTATGTCTTAAGTGTGACACCTAGGTCAAATTGGCATTATAACTTAGTTATGATTCAAATCGCCCTTGCCAGGTTAATTATACTTTGTTTATGGGATAATTTTAATAAATGGATAGTTCAAGGGTTATGCCCTATTCAAGTTGAAAATAAATCCCTATTGAGTAGGGTCCTAATAATTAACAAATATAAGTGTCGATTCTAACCCAAATTGAATTCTTGTAAATAAGTCTCTCTTTTATTAAACTACTTTTGAATTATGAGTTTTGGTTTTGGCTATAGGGCGGGGCATCCCATTATGAAACTTTCCTCTTGGGTTGGGTTAAGCCAACTACATAATGTTTCACAGTAGATGGAATATGGATGGATGCCCCAATAAATCAATTGGACATATTTCCATATTAAATTGAGGTTATAAAAATTAATATTTTGCTACGATTGTTTAATTGTTTTAACAAACTTATTTTTTTATTAACTCCATTTTTATAAGGGGCATGACATGTGCTAAATTTATGAATATTATTGTATCTTCCCCTTTTTGGGTCTTATTATATGTGTGTCATCCTATTTTATGGGAATGCCCTTTACATTGATCCTAGATCATGGGATAATGGGTAAACTATTAATTGTGTTGTAACTTTATATATTGGGATAAAAATGGATGACTTGGGGTTTTTGATAATGTTTAAGATTAGCCTCTTTTCCCTTTAGATTATTTCTCATAAATTATCTCAATCCTAAAATATAGTATTAAAATCATAAACATTTTATTAAACTTTAATTGCTTATGGGTGAGTTGTTTTTAAGTGTTATTATTAGCTGTAATTATCCACATTAGTAGGTGGTAAATAATACCTTCTTGGCTTTACTATATTTAAATTTGAATTAAATCCAATATCTCCCCTTGATTTTACTATAACTAGATCTCTTGTTAAAATCTTGAGTTGTTTTCTATTTATGATAATTTAAGGAAGCATGAGAATTTTGGGTAGTGGAATTTATCTTGACATTTCTAGATATTGAGGCTCTGAAACCATGAACTCATATGTACATCTAACTATTTCTTTATGAGTTTGAAGATAATAAGCTAAGCAAAAATCTTATGCTCCCTTGGTCTAATGTCCTTTTCTTGTCTCATGTGTAGTTTGAGTATTGTGCAAGCTATTATTTCTTGAGGTCTTGGTTGTGTACTTGACCTGGTGAATAATTATCTATTTGACTATTGAGTGGTGTACCATGGCTGTGTCACCAGTATGCTCATAACTTTTTGTTAAAACCTAGATGCCTAATTCCACCATCTAGATGATGGTTGGGGTGGTTAGGGCCATCGATGGTTGGGACCATTAGGATATAACTTGGGGTTTTGAAACTTTGTGGATCATGTTCTTATCTCCTACTAAGTGGATTTTCATGCTTACAATTGATGGATCTAGCATGTTAATATGTTTTATATTCATTGCTGATCATAATGGTTTCATAATGTAAATAATTATTATGACTATGTTGTGAGACATGTAATTTGGATTATGGTGTTATGACATTGTTATGCATGCATGATGATGCATACCACATATGTAGCAGTATCATGATGCACGAGTATTAATCATCTATTATCTTTATCATATAATTTTGAATTTTCATATTTATTAAATGGTTGTACTTTTATAATTCATGATGAAATTAAATGAGTGTTATTTCTATTATTACTTAAAGATAGATGAATCCACTTTATTAATAAGTACGCTTCTAAATGTTGTATCTTTACTATTTTAGCATACGAAAGAAAAACTATATAATGTTAATCTTGTTGTATTTCAACATGAAAGGTATCTTACCTTGAGATATTTTATATGCTTATGTCTGAAAGATCATAACTAACTTGGTAAAACTTATACAATTATATGCAAACCATAAATAAGATTACATCAATATGCATAAGATTACAAATTGGTCTTGAAGATAAATTAGTTATTATTATTATTATTAAGTTACTCTAGTTTGAACTCTTCTTGTGCCAAAAGTATGAGAAGTTGGCCTTGTATATGAAGTCTCTCATAAAAAACTATATTGATGGTTGGCTGGCCATAATTTTTGGTTAATGATTCATGAAGAATATATAGGTTGTGTTATGGGCTACAATAGTGTATCACTTAATAAGTTATCATTTTGAGTTTATGAAAAATAGTATTATCTTATTATTATGCTTTTGATACTTTTAAAAGGAAAGTTGAGGTAGGATTGGACCTAACATTACTACTAGAAATGCTTGCAATTAAACATTCTAAACTTCTTGTAAGTTGATGGAATAATCTATGTAGTAGCTAAATTTATGCCTTCATGTATAATGTAGAGAATAAAGAGATTTTATACAACTATAGTTGTAGTTGTCCTATGCTCTTCAAGTAACTTTATTTCATCCTCTTTTGATCCTAATGAAAATGTCACATGGCTAAAACCATTCTAATACAACCTTTATAACCTTGGATATTAAATTTAGTATATGAATGAACTTTATTGATGGGTCTCATTATTGGATCAAGTTATTAGACTTTCATGTATAATTCAGATGTTAATATATCTTGAAAATAAGGTTAACCTGATGGTTATAATCACTTATTAACCTATTCTCCTTAGTAGAAGTACTTATAAGACATCCATGAAAGCATGGTTCTTTTTATACTCTATTACAGCTAGAAAAGTTTTATATATCCATATTATTTTTTTGAGGATAATGGCTATCTATTCAAACTACCTTAATTGTATTAGTTATATATATTTATTAGAGGACGAACTCTTCTAATGATTTTGGTTTGATTTAATATGCATTTGCATAAAATATGTATACATTAAAATAACAAAAATAATACATAAGTTGGAATGTGTTGTTTATCTTCTTTTAGTATGCCTACCTATATATGGGAAAGCTTGGCATATGGTGTCTATGATTTAGAAATTAGTGTTAATCATTTAAATCTGATAATCTTGTTTTCATAACCACTTATTGATAAACCAATTAAGTGTGTAAGTTTATTCTTTTTGAATAAATTCTATCCTACTATTATGTACTTCAGATTCATTAAAGACATATAGATGACTATGTTTCCCTTCCTTATTGAGCCATGGATGTATTAGTTGGTTTGGGTGTTGATGACTATGTTTTGGAGGCACTTGGAGTTAGCTAATCATAACCATTTTATGGAATCTTGTTGCCAAAACTGATTAGGTATGGGAAGATGATCCCATTTAGCATTTACTATGCTAATAAGATCTCTCAAATGCTGAACTTATAATTGTATACAATTAAATATATTAAACTTGAATTTATCATTGAGACATTCATTTAATCTTATAGGTAAAATGTGTATAAGTCTTGTACATCATAATGAACCATTAATGCTTATTATCTTTATACACACACACACACACACACACACACACACACACACACACACACACACACACACACACACACACACACACACACACACACACACACACACACACACACACACACACACACACACACACACACACACACACACACACTTTTACACACTTGAGGACTTATGAGACTAATGGAATTGTTAGACTCCTTGCTAATGGTAAAACAATGTTATGGGAATTCTCTCCCTTATAAGAGTATTGATTTGACTCTAAAATAATCTCCATCAAATAAGTGTATAGTTTTATGGCTACTCAGATTCGATATATGGAATCTTGATGAATATCTTTATGGAATCACCTAGTCTATTATGGGATACATTAGCAATCAGTTGGGTAAATTATGCCAATTGATTGGACTTCCTTATGTATAAATCTAAGTGGATAGGAATGTAATCCACCTTGGGATGTTTGGTTTATTGAATGATTTAAATGACTCAAAGGATAATATATATAGTATCTCAAATAAACTTTGTTGTTGCCTTCTTAGATTTAATATTGAGTTAGATACCAATGAATAATTGTATATTTGGATCTCAAATGAGACTCTATTAAATACCCAAGATATTGAGTAGGGTTAAATAACCATTAAATAATCCTATTGGTGGGAGTAACCAGTATTGTATATAGTTCAAAATTTATCAGTACATGCATGTACACCAATACACCCCAAACTATATACTCATTAGCAAGGATGCCCTCCTATATGAAACTATTTATTGGTGGCTTAGTTACATGTCTCTATCGATTGATATAATGCCAATTTGGAGTACCATTGTCTGAAAATCCACTTTGATGTTGTCTCATCTCATAAAATTATGTTTGGGCTTGACACATAATACCACTTTATACTTTAAAACTAATGATTTTCAATTTGGTTTGGGGTTGTTTCATCTGGTATCATAGCAAAGTTTCTACACTAGATAATTTTAGAACTTGGAGAGTTCCTACATTGAGACTAATGAATTATCCCAATTAGGCAGAGTTTTGAAGTGATCCACTATGACACTTAGCCTTTTTTGGGCTAAATAATAAGGTGTTGTAAAATGCTAGTATGCTAGAAGTTCCATACATCTCTCAAAAGAAATTATTCTAAGGAATCTAAATTTATTCAATGATAGTAGCTATCACCCCTAGCCTTAGTTGGGTTAACCCTTCCAAAATCCAATTGCATTAGGGCAAGCCTCACCTACCAACCATTGACTTGTATGGGCAAGTCAATGGGAGATAGGTGATAAAGGCTCTACTTTTATAATTAAAGGAATAGTGTTTGATATCTATTATTATCTTGTATGGGGGAGCCTTCCCTAGATGCTTGGAACATTACAATCTAGGGAAGATTGAGGGTTTAACCTAACCTTAGAGGGATTAATAAGGTGAAAAAGTGTTGAATTACTTAAGTCAACAAATATTGATCTCTCCACTTGTAAAGGGAGTACCTTAAGCCATTGGAAACCTATGAACTTGAGTGGATATGATAGCTAGCATTAGTTTTTTGGATAAAGACGACTATAAATTCTTGCTCAGGGAGCTAAATATCCTACTATTATTGAATTAAAGGAGCTCAATTACTAAATTATTCAGATCTAGTATGACATTTCAAGGTGGATATTTTTAGTGGAGTAAAACCATCTTCATGAGATACATTGCTCATAGTTAGCAAGGCTACCCCTTGCTTATTTTTTTGAATATAACAAATTTTTTATGGTTTAGTATAAATTTCATACAATGGCATTGTTGGACAACTATGGTAAGCAACTATAAATTATGGCTTGGACTAGGTGTCACTATATGTGACTGGTGGTAGTGTTGTAGCAATTATATTTCTATGAAAAATGCTTGGGAAACATTGGCTCATCTAAGGTAATGGACTTACAATAAAAAATTGAGAAGGTTTTTTTGTCTAAGACACTATTTGGTTGACAAGTTACAACCATTATACATCATGGAAGTGGATGAGCATCATGAGGTGCTAGAAACATATGCATTTCACCCAAATTAGGCTTGATATTGTTTATACATTTAGCCTCTTTTAAGTTAAATTGAAAGGCTAAAGTTAATAAGTGTGTGGAATATTTATTTCAATCATAGATATGTTTTACATCTATGATATCTATTTTAATTATGGATATGTTTGATTACATGAGGATTTTGTGATAACCATGGAGGTGTTTCACATCCATGAGGATGTTTAATTTGATCCTAGTTAAGTTATACATCAATGGGGATGCCTATCAAGAACTTGGATATGTTTTGACACCCATGAAGATGTATATTATGATATTAGACATGTCTTACCTCCATGAGCATGTTTATTGTAGGTTTCAATTAAAATTATTGATTGGGGGAAATTTTAATTCCCACGGTAGTGGGATAGCATTCACCTTGAGCCTTGGATAAGCTCACCATTTCCCAAAGTAATGTTGCATTAAAACAAGCATCACCATTCAAATTTTAACTTATTGGATTAAGTTAATTGGTAGGATAGTGATACAAGCTTATTGTTGGAATCATGAGATAATGCCTTGGTGGCCATTGATAGCTTACATAATCAAGCCATCTAATGAGGCTAAGGTATAGCATCTTGGGAGGACCAAGGGTGTGGCTGAAGTTTGGAGGGCCTAGTGGAGTGAGTGTGACTAATTTTCTTGATCAAGTTAGGAATTTTTGAGGATATTTTATTATTATCAAGTAGTGTGATCCATCTATCCATTATGTGTGAACATTGTTGGTAAAATTATGAAAACTCATGGATATAAAGAGGCCTTGTTGGAACACTACCTTCTTTTAGAGAAGGTGATTATAATCCAAGATCCTTAGGAAAGATCATATTATACTATATAATAGATTTTTGATGTCATTAAGATGGCATCTGGACATTGGATGGAATGATGGAAAGTATGGATCCTTGTGCTTCACCAAAAAGTATGTTTAACTATCATAATGTAAAAAATAAATTGACATAATGACCTATATCTAAATGTGTACCTATCTTATGTAGACCCTTTATACATGTACATTGTTATATATTGTATAAACCTTTATGAGGTGTGAAAGTGATTAACCATGTGAAACATGTGAACATTTTATGTTATCAATCTATATGTCAGGATGTTCAAGTATATATGCTATACTATGTATGTGATATTATATTTTTAAACCATAAATTGTGAACACTAATCACTTGTGTAATGTAACTCTTATTCTATAATCAAATATTCTAATTGAGCTACCAAGGTATAGTGTCGTGATGTATTTTGTAATCTTGCATCATTGTTAAGTTATGAGCATTGATGAAAGTGTGAGGTTGAGGGTAGAGAAACACTCTATTTATAATGATTTAGATTGGTTATGGGCT